>AYLM01000386.1:0-57805 GCA_001625345.1 Cairneyella variabilis | reverse complement strand
CCCCCCTTCCTCCCCTCTTTTAGCCTGAATTCGGTAGATTTGAGTGATTTCATTGGCCAATTTCCCTCGCTTACCCTCATGCTAATGGCGGCTAGGGTAGTGTTCGTCGCGTCGCATTTCAGGGGATAGCTTATTTCCAATACAAAGAAGTTTCCATTCAAATACATGGTCCCAATGACGTAGAAAGTTTAGCGGTCTCGACCATGCCTTCTGCGCCTGCAGACTAGACTGTCAGATTGGTGGCTGAAATCGCTTCAACATGGGGCCCAAACCTCCAAACCAGCCTCAGGAACAGAATATTGATACTCCTTCCTATTCGCGACCTTGATTACAAAGGTTTCTCACCCGATCGCCCTCTGCTCTCAAGAATCCTGTGGGCCAGTTCAGGTCCTGTTGTCAGTATGGATATATCGCGAGCCTCGAGCAAGCTGTCACCGTCTCAGCCGAGTGAACAGACAGCCAAGTATTTGATGGCAGTGTATGGGACCAAATCCTCGGAAGAGAACTTGGCCAGGTCCTTTGCTCTAGCTATTGAGCCCATTGACTGGGAGGCCCTCCCAAAGAATACACGGATTCAGAGCCCAACTGGCTTCCATCGGAATGGTGCGGTGCACAATGCGAGGCCAATCATGGTTGCTCGATTTCTCGAACTGAGCACAGTCTCCCAACAAGGGTTACCAATGTGGGGGTCGTTTGCTTCACCCCATCTTTTTCTCTGTCTGACAAGGTGTTTACCAGAAATGTAGAGTATTGCACTTTAAGTCACTGCTGGAGAAAGCGTCCGATTTTTACCCTCCGAAAGCACAACCTGGCCCAATTCTGTTCTAGAATCATAGAAAAATCCCTTTCGAATACGCTCCAAGAAGCAATCTACGCAGCACATCGGTTGGGCTATCACTATATTTGGATCGACTCTCTTTGAATTATCCAGGAGGATGAAGAGGACTGGGGGCGAGAAGCCACGACCAGGAGTGATGTGTATATATATTCGCCACTTAACCTCGCCGCAACGACCGCCGCTAGTGGTTCTGGGAGTGCTCTGAGATTTGCGTATACGAAACCTTTCCCACGGGCTACAGCTCCACAAGTAAGATTCATGGATCAATTGACTTGCGGGGGGAGGGGGGAGAGAGGGGGGAGCTGAAAGCCATCTCTGGACTACAAAGTTGAAGCTCCACCAACAATCTGAGTGTCAAGAGTAGTGAGGGTGCTGCAGCAACAACCTGTTGGTGGGAAAGTTTGGGTCTGGCAAGAGTTCAATGAGAAGTATCATCTTCTACGTCGCAAGGCAATTTTAGTGTAGTGAAGTGCAATACTACTAGGTAGTTTTAAGATCATGGTTCTAGTATACGAGGGTTAGATCACGTAGGAAAAGTAGTAGTATATTAAACTTCTAGTCAATCTATATACTCTCTACGGTAAACTTCTAAAATACTACACCGTATATCAAGTCTAAACAAAATACTATGCTCTCCTAGAATATACTATATAAAATACTATATCTTGATAATCCAACCATAATTATATATCAGAATATACCCTAAGCCAGAGTTCACCTCTAAATGTAATACTTGGAATATCACTTAACTTAGTAAACTTAAAGGTATGTCACGCTATACCTAGGTACATTAGAAGTAGAATATAAACTATACAACCAATTTAGTCAATAGAATATATCTACGTTAAGCCTGGGTTATTTCTAAGTAGCGTTAGTTCTCTTACAATAGTCACCTAACCCCCACCTACTCTTAAAATATACCCTTGCAATATTCTCTTCGGCGTATCTATCATCTTCGGGTGTAGGAAATATATTTATTATCTACGTACTTCTATATTTTCTCCCTTATAACCCTATCACTACCTTAACATGTCTATTCCTTGGTATATACCACTACCATATTATCACTTCAATATATACCTCATTATATACCTCATTATATATTACCTTGGCTATATAATCATAAACGGATACTTAGAAATGCCATAAGAGGGTGTATTTTGTGAGAACAGGGAGGGCAGGGAGATAATATAGAGTAGAATAGATAAAGTGTTTAATACTGGGGTAGCACTACTACCTTGGTACTTCTCGCGTGACTTGACTCTTATATACTATAGTTGAATCTAGGTATATTACGTTTAACTATAACAAAACCTTAGACTAGTATAGACTAGATGAAATCTCCTAAATCGGTAAGCGATTTATAATACAACCCCTATTCCGAATCGATTAGTAACGAGTTTGAATTACTATCTGAGTAATGTTTAAACCCAGGTTCAACCAATATCGTCCTACTTTACTTGTAGTATAGAATTTTATAGATCTGGATTAATTATATTTTATAGTTAACTCTCATTTTAAAACCTAGTCTTGGCCTTTAGGCTAAGGCCTCTAATTAATAGACAGTATAGTACTCTATTCCTACTAGCTAGGTACAAAGGAAAGATTAGGATAGCTCTAGACCTACTTAAGTACTAAATAGTTTAACATGCTAGGATTTTGCCTTAAATAAATATATTATATACCTAGGTAGTAACTATAGTAATTACTAAGCATATTACAACATTTCCCACAATCCTAAGCTAACCTAGATATAGCCAGTATCCTTCCTAGGCAGGAATGGTAGTGGCAATTCTGCTTGAAAGAGGGTTATATGGTATTTATTCCCTTATGATATAGAAACAAACTCCACGGGGTAAGAGCTAGCAGTATTACGAACCGCCCCCCTCCCCCAAAAACGCCTGGAATGGAGGGCGGACCCTTAAGTAACTTATTAGTAAGACCTTTTTTCTAGGTTTAAGTAAGTAATAGTCCGTACGAAGCCTAGTAGATACATGCTTTAAAGTGACTTGGCTGTATTATTGCGTAATAGCTTAAATAAGTAGAGTGATTTTCTGAGGGAGGGAGGGCGGAGCGGCTAGTAATGCCGCTAGCTCTTACTAGCATACCACTTAGGTAAACAATTTCCTTTGCCTCGTTGGGATTTCCAAGATATGTAGCTATCATATGCAATCCATACTACCTAGATACCTAACCAGGTACCCTAGAAGTAACCAATAGGAGACACACACCTAGAAACAGGCCCGGGAGACAAAGAGGCTCTTAGTTTCAAGGCGCGAATCCTTTCCCGACATTAATTTAAAGTATTGAGGACGGGCGCAACCGCGATACGATGGATCGTGAACGAGCGTCTGATTTAGGGCATGAGGAGAGAGGGAGAGCATCCAACGGGGAGGGAAAACTGAATCCTGGGATCTGGAGAAATCGGTATGAAATAGCCCAGTATGCCTGCCACCTTAAGGAGCAAAGGTCTTGGAATATAAAGAGGCATAGCGCAATGTAAAGGTACACAGCTGTGCATATTGTATCTTTGCGATGAATTTTACATAACGTGACAGAGAGATGCAAAGGAAGCTCTGAGCAAACCAGGTGACCGATGTCTTCGCCAACCTGGGAATCTGACAGGTCAGCCACAGTATGAAGAATGCATACGATCGAGCCACGATTCCTTACGCTACGAATGTAGGGAAAGCTACTGAAACAATCGTAAGTAGACCAATGGAGGTTGTGTATTTCTGCCGTATGAAGGCGCCTAAGATTGTGATAGCCACTATTTGATTATAGGGGTTTCTGATGCAGGAGAGAGCCCGAGATATAGTATCCGGATCTCATAAAAAAATGGCGCATATCAATAAGGGGATATTCGAAGGGAAGAAGAAAATAATAAGCCATGGCTCTCTCGAACGCCAAAGAGGGATCAAAGATAGAATGGAGTTTCTTTTGGAGCTGCCTTCCGAACCGTCGTACGAGCATGGCGCGCAACTAACTATGGTACGGGATACGTCTCTCAGGATCCAAGCCACCTGCCTCCATTTACGGGAACGATCTTAGATGTCTGAGATGACGGTGTTCCAGATCTCAACCCCCCCCCACCCCCTCCCCAAAAAAGTTCCAACAGCGCTATTCCGTAGAAGGGCTACCACATGGAGGAATCTCCTGAGTCTTGAGGCTCGGAAATCTAGAACTGGAGGACCTTTTCGGAAAATGGAGGAGAACCAATGTGAGATACTGCCACTATCGAGCTCTGGGCTACTCCTGTCAGGGTTACGGTCGTACTGACAAAGTTGAGATACATCAACGTATCGAGGAAACATCTGAGGATCTGTCCCCGCCCTCTGCAAGGAAGTTCTGCAGTGAACTTCAACGAGATCTTCAGAGTAATAGAAATGCAGCGCTAATCCCGGAAACCATCCACCTGCACAAATTCTGTTCATCAAGCGCCAATCTGCCCTCTCCATGATCTGGAAAACCTGGCGTCTTCCCTGTACGACCCTGGGCGTCAGTCAGCGAAGAATGTGAGAGGTGACAGCCAAAAAGGAGACATGATTGCGAGAGGCTAGTCTAGAATGGCTTGAACGGCGATGGGTATCCTGAAAGAAATGGCGACATGCGGCATGGCGGGTGAGGATGCAGCACAGCAACGCCCAGAATGTGGTGACACAGCATGGCTAAATAAGCTTATTGACGTCGTACGATCTCGTAGATCAGGGTCCTCTGCCGCCGATGACCCTTGAATGACAGGCGCTCCTCGTAGCAGCGGTGACGGCGGTAGAACTGTGTGCCGAGGCCACACTGCCACCGTCAGAATTCAGAGTAGCACAGCTGTGGATATGAGATCCGCCTCTACGTATTTGCTCTTCTGGAGTTGTCAATTGCATGTTGCTGCTCGGACAACACAGAGTCCCATCAATTTGCCGGAGGTACTTTCCGCCTAGAGAGGCAAGGCGTCGGGAGTCTCACCTCCGGAGGGCAACGAAAAAGAAAGCATAGAATATCATTCAACCGGAACATTGGAAAGAGGCCGAAACAGTAGGTACAACACAGGAGAACCGGAGATGCAAAGTCAACTTGATTTTGGGATGTGGCCTAGAATTTCTCATAACTACCCCGCATTTGAAGTTATGGGTTATATGTGGGGTGACGGCGATGCATCGACAGCCCTCGAGTGCATGTCTCTGTGAAATGTGGCTGGGATGGGCTTAGTGTTTGATATCAGCTCATCGCCTCCCAACTGCATATTTCGATGCAGCTGTGTGCATTTTGGCGCTTTCCAGATGTTCCTTCCTCTACGCCTCGATTCTCCGAGCTCATCCTCAAGTCTCCAGTCGAAGAATCGATCGAGACACAGCTACCTCGTGCATTTGCCCAAACCGTGAAGACATCGGTGAAGGATAGGGACCCCTTGCAGATTCGACCTCCAAAGTGTGGAGCAACGCCCATTCATGCGGTGTAGTATCTTGCGTAACGGTGCTGTCCTCCTCCCTCAAGAGAAATACAGGATCGTAAGTGTCCTGCATACCCTTGGTGTCCCAACGGTGTGGTTCGCCAATGGGAACCCACTCCGGCACCCAGTTCCAACATTTACATGCATTAGAGCAGCCCAGAGGACCGTATTGGCTGAATTGGATGAAGAAAGTGGGCAAATGTGCCATATATAAAGAATTGGATATAGAATGATGCAGCAGCGAAGTGAGCTTTCCAAGGGTAAAGAGAACAATGGTTTGGTTTGGAAGAAACGAAAAGTGTCAGTAGAAATCCCGTGGATCTTCAATCAAGAGTGTTACTCGGTGTCGACAGATTGTGGTATGGAACTCAGTCCTCTGTAAACTTAAGTGGGTGAGCCTGAACCACACGGCGTGTTGCCCCAGATCCATTCCTGTGATTGGCGTGTGCAGACGGGGAAAGTGTCCGAAAGAATCACAGTCCGCCTTATCTCATATCCCCAATCAACCAGCCTTCTGAGCCTTTGTCTCCAGAGCATCCATTCATGAACACAGGGTTTGGGCTAAGTGCAGAATCGAAAGATCTGTCATAAATATTGAAGATCCATACCTGCCTGACATCTCTAGGACGCACTCTGGGCCAGAATTTCTTTCAGACATTTGTACTGAGACTCGACCCACTACTCCTCGAGCACTCGCTTCCGTGGCTTGAGAGATATCGCTTCCGCCACACGGGTCAGACCTGGGCAGACTGGCGAGCTCCATGTCAACCTGAATTATCTCGCGGTGTCCGCATTCCAGCAGTCTGGTTGCGAGGAGCGTACTCGCTTCGACAGTGCTCCAATGTGCTGCATCAGAAATCCAACTGAATCCCCACAATCTGGTTTCCTGACCTTCGGGCTTACAACTGTTGGCCATAGCCCCTCTCTGCACCCTGTTGGGTTTCTAGTTTTCTGCCAGTCATCGAATCGAGCGAGTGCTTACCTGCTCATCGTGTTTCGCTCTTAATATATGCCAGTGTTCGCCCGTACACGCAGTCGTTGACTCAGGTCCTGCATTCGCGAAATCCTCAGCAATAACACATTCACTTCTCATTGATGTTTGCATCTTGCCAACTCGTCGCAATCCGCTCATAAATCAAAGGCTGTTCATCTCATCGGATAATTGACAAAGAAGTTGGAAACTTTCTCATCACTATGCAGCTCACCCAGTTGCCAACACCCTCCAGCATGCTGGGGCTGTCATCACCAAGAAGGATCGAAGGCTCTCCTATGAGAATCCAAATAATTGTGAATCCGGTCGACAGGATGGCGATATCCAGTATTCTTAATGACTCCGACGAGGAACCGGCCGAACTTCCCTCACCAACCTCGGCGGATAACATGGAGTTAGAAATAGCCCAACATCGACGAAATCATAACTACGCTCAAGGGATCGTGCTTCCCTCTATTCACACACAGTTAGTGTTACCGGAACGGCCGCGAGCATACGCATTGCCAGCCGCAAGAGCTAGTGCGTCAAGATCACCTCGCCAGCGAGCACACCGACGAGACCGCCGCTCATCATATCCCTCAACATCTCCACAGCGCCGCCCATATCCATCTCCCGCAAGTTCCGAATGCGGGTCGCCGTGCAGCCCTCCCAAGAAGGCCGTTAGGGAGCCTCATTCCAACAAGCCGTACACTCCTGAGCAGGTCCACTTCATACGCTACAAGCATGAGGACTGCGAGATAGGCTGGCCAGAAATGCTGACTTTATGGCATATCAAATTCCCAGACCCTCGCGACAAACGTGGAAGCTCCGAATGCCTGAACTCGCGGTATTATCGCGACAACAAGGTTCCGAAATACGATGCAAATGGAAAGGAGACCTTCGACGCACAGGGGAAGAAGGTAATGCGTGAAGCGAAGATTCGCGAGCGGAAGAACTGCGAAAACAAGGGTATTCCTTTTACCTTCGTCGAGAAGCACCCCGACGAAGCACTGTTTTACAGCTGGGTCGCTGTTGAGCATAAACTCAAGGCGTTGAGGATATTGTTGGGCCTGGAGGGAGTGGGATGGGTGACGATGGAGAAGCGGAGTGGAGCGGTTAGGATCCTCTTGGGGCTGGAGCCTCTCATGCAAGGCAACAGACAAATCTCGCTAGACAACTCATGGGTTCCCAATGATCTCGTGGAGAAGGCGTGGGACTTCCTCCGGAGCCAGGACATGAAAGTTGAGTGTAAGAGAGAGGTGAGTAAGTTAAGACTGTGAATCGCCTATAAAACGCACCGGCTGACCTGATGGTGTAGAGAGAGTCGGCTAGTTATGGTGTCTGGCGAGCCTAGCCTTTCGAAGGATCTCAGATTTGATGCAAGTTGTGCATCGAAATTTCTTACACGCTTGACTCGGGAAGTGATTCTCGGTAGACAAGAACGTGGCATTGAGTATTTGTATTTCTTCACAAATATCGTTCGATACCCCCTGAAACTATTATGTTTATCATCGGCGGATCTAGACACCCGGAGTTATGGCTGGAGTCTTGGTGGATGGGTGGTGATATTGGTGGTTCGCTCGGCGTACCGGGGCTATATCGTGTATATGTTTGTATCTTGGAGTATTTTTGGCCTGCGTTATCGTTGTTCATCTACTGGTTATGGGCGGCGGATCTCTGCTGATACTGGGAAAGAGTGGCTATTCGTTAGTGTCTGGAACTCTCGGAGTCTGGTTGGCTGCATGGCAATGGGTTTGTATATGAGTATATAGGGCTTGTCAATGATTGGACGTGTGATAAGTTAGCAAGTATGTTGCTTTATTTCCTGAACACTGTGCGAGTGAAGTGGAAGGGTGAGAGATGTGCAAGCAATTAAGGTATGGCGTCCACTGACTCTTCTCTTCTGTCTAGTTTTACAGGGATCGCAACAAATCCCACACCGTAAGTACTCGGCCGATATGCTGTGAACCACATGTCCTCTTTTCAACATCATAGTCATCGATTTCAGGATCGATTGCCTTGTCTAAGGTCTCCTCATCCAGGGGTACTTCGTGTCCTCGCTTTCATCTTCGCTCATTGCTTCGTCGAATTCTTCAAGGTCGGAGGTGTTACGAGTCCGATAGTTGTATGGGTTTCGTCCATATTCATCATCGGAATCCACTTCGTCATCGGGATAGTCCGCAGTATAATGGTTTTCGGCTGCCAAACCACGATCAGTGAACACCATCAATAATGGAAGAAAGAAAAAGAGCATACCATTCTCGTCTTCGTCTTCCTCGTCATCCTCCTCCTCGCTATCCTCTTCATCTTGGTAGAACTCGTCAATATCCCCTGGCGAATCAAGAACAAGGAGGCCGTAATTCGTTTTAGAGTCCTCTTCTGATTGAAACGCATTGATTGGGATGCGAACGTATGTGTCGATGACATATTCCGAGTCATCTTGCTCACCCTCATCTTCAATAATGGGCTCATCAAGGTCCATTTCCGCATCGCGAACCATTCGCTCTTCTGGATGGCGTTCTGAGTAACGCAAAGCTGGCTTCTTCGGCTTGAACCTCGAAGGCTTACTCTGGCGAATATTATTTGCTGTAGGCTGGGGCTCTGGATCAGATGCTTGAGATTCAGCTAGGTGCCTGCCGATTTCTTGCAATGTATAGGCCTGCATTTCTGCAGCCAGGCGCTCAGAACTGACATCCCATGGCATCATCATACCAGAGGGTAGGCGGACGTTTCTCAAGGGAGCAGGCGCAGATACAGGTTTATTATCCTTTGCTACTGCTCGAACTGGATGCGTTGAGCTTCTGGCAGCCAGTCCTGGCTTTTTTTGAGATCTAGCCAGAGGCTGGGGAGAAGGTTCTGACATGGACGTATCCTCCTCGACCTGCGGGATGTTTTTGTGTCTTTTCGGGGGAGTTTTCCTTTCCATAAACAATGTGGGCTCAGTTCGATTGCGCTTTTGAATCTGCCCACCAGGCAGAGGGCGAAGAGGGTCAGTAGTAGGAGTCGCAGATCGCGAAATGTGGAATCTTCGAGGCTGCATTACGTTCTGAGGTGCTTGCATAGTTGTGACAGATGCATTTAAGGGAGGTATTCCAGTTTCAGACGCTTGAACAGTTTGGGTGGAAGTTGAAAGAACGCCAGCCAGTGCAGCATTTTGTTCTCCTGCACCGATTGGGACACTTGACGGATGCCCAACAGACCTCGCGGGCTGCGAACTGGGAGTATGGTATATGGGCTTGATCCGCCGGATGCTTGAGAGTGTAGGGGCATTCGTGGTGGAATCTCTAGCATCGGGAATTAGCTGTCTCGAAAAGATGTACCCCGTAGTATCTTGTCGAGGCCTTTTATTGCTATAAGATTCATGGGACTCGTGAACACCTGTGGGCCCAAGATCAGCTGGCAATGCCCAATTAGGGTCAGATACACCTACGCAGGTAATCGGGAGGCTGTTCATCAGTGCGCTTCCTCTTGATGTGAATTACTTGCGGAGCTTGAGACATTTTGGCACCTGCAGATGGTTAGGCGAAGACAGGCAAAGCTTTCCAGTGGCTTCAGGGGCGGCTGCAGTGTGGTCGGTCACTGGATCTTCGTGTTGTCTGTTGCACCAAAGTTTAGTTCAAGAGTGTATTTATTTGTGAATAGCCTCGAAAGTATCCGGGCCTGGTCGGTGAAGCAAACACCGATGCAGCATAGAAGAACTAGCGGCTCGCTTACTAGCCCTGTGCCCAATACCCCCGCCCCCAAATTGTCTGGTGTTGAACGACAGTTCCTTGATCATCATTTATTCTAATTCTGGCTGCTAGTTATTATTCCTCTCACAGGCAATCTGCGCCAACAATGATTTTACCTGAATGGCATAATTCGTTCGATCACGAGACATCATTGTGGCTGGAGCTGTCTGTGGTTTATGTCGATCGAACATACAATACCCGTGAGTGGTCTGTCTGGCGGAAGCAATCAGGGATGTGATAGGAGCAAGCTTTGACATGTGTGGCTGCTAGGATGCCGTGCTCCCAACCAAGATATTTTGGTTGAAGGTGGGGAAGTGCAACAGGAAGCCATTGGAAAGAATAGCCTGCTCAAGCTGCATGTCCGGCATAACCTTGGAACACGGGCCATTCGGAGTGTGAGAGCTTGGTCTGATGGCTTACGGCTACCTTTGATAGCTAGGTCTTTCTCAACGTTCTTGCATCTACCATATTTGCCCAGATACCTTTGATTGTGTCTGTTCGTGACTCAGTCTGTGGTGGTCTGTTATCTTATCATCCTGCCTTGTTGGTTTTACAGCCTTGTCAGCCCTGGCCTGGGAAGAACCAAGAAGCAAACGACAGCACAGCAAGCTCCTGTCGAATGAACATGTCATATGACTTACCACTTGATTGTGATTCATTTTAAAGGTAACCCTTCCTTACTTTGCTTCGCCTATATCTTCTGCGAAGTGGTGGGGTCCCACAATACAGCCTTGACCCTCACCAGCAAACGCACGACATCGAGAGTCTCAAGTTCCTTTTGCATTCACTCACATCTTACTTCAAGCTGCAAATTATTGTAGGTTGACTTTCCGACCTGTTTGCAGATCACACACTGGCCCTGCGATCGGGAGGATCTCGACCTAATTTCACTTCCGCGAGTTGACCTTGGTTCCTTCTCTCTTCGACCAGAGCTGGTGATCTTCGAATTTCCCGAGCAACACAACTTCACCATTAACAAACAAACAACAAACACCGGCTTCTGAAACGTGACAGGACATTATACTGCCATCATGGCGCCCAAAATTGTCTCTGTGACTCTCAGATTCTCGAAGCCTGGAACACAGCCGCCGGTCTATCTCGCGGGTGCCTTCTCCAATCCTGCTTGGCAGCCACAAGAGATGCAATTTACTACCAACCAAAGCAATGAGCACGAGTTTTCCAAGGATGTCCAAGTTGAGGAAGGCAAGGAATACCAATACAAGTTTCGTGTGGGCGACACCTTCTGGTTATTGAATGAGGATTCTCCTACGGGTACGCCAGTCTATCTGCCACTCGGCAAACGGTCCTTGTGAACAAATCTTTTCGATTGACAAAGCTAACAATTACGCCGCATAGTTACTGACGAGAGCGGAAATTCCAACAACTTGCTAGTTGTGCCCGTCGCGGAGCAGAGTACGCAAGAGACCAACCCACATAAAGAGTCCAACTACATCGCCCTTTCTGAGAACAAGTCACCAAGCTCTGTTACAGAGATGGGCCAGCCTGGGTACGATACTATAGCACACGTGAAGCAGAAGACGGACATATCGGATGTCATACATAGCGAAGATACCGTGAAGCAGCCCATCGAGCTAGAAGAAGCTCTCAAGCTTCCAAGGAGCCAGGAGACGTTGAACACGGAGAAGGCGCAACCCCAAGAACAGGAACTGACTTCGGACTTGGGGCACATTGAGGAAGACCCCTCTGGAGCCCGAGAAAATGGTAAAGATCTCGAACAGCTCGATCAAATTACACCCAAGGTTGAAGCTCCCCCAGAGCCGACCCCCACACCAGCCATTGTGACCACCAACGAGTATCTTGCGTCTATTGAGAAGCTGGGCAACTCGACAGAGCTTGATGAGGTCAAAGACTCTGAAGCCAAAGTCTCTCCCCCAGCACTAATTCAGGAGGAGGTGGATGCGGAATTGCAACATGACAATAAGTCTGGCATGGAAGGTGCATTGGCACAGGAAGACCCTCACCGTCACCAAACTGATGAGGCGGAGCCGTACCATGGACGTCCTAGGAGCGAAGCGCATACACCTGAGATGGCAAAAATTGCTGCCGAGGTCGCAGAATCAGCTGCTACTCTGGGCCGCGACCAACCAACTCCTGCTATCTCTGATGAAGAGGCTGGTCGAATTGGCTATCGGCGTATGTCAGAGACTCCAGTCCCTGAGATCTCGGAAATTGCAGCAGAAGTGGCGGATTCAGCAGCTATTCTAGATCGGGACCAACCGACACCTCCTATTTCCGACGAGGAGGCAGGTCGGATTGGCTATCGACGCATGTCTCAGACGCCAATCCCAGAAGTTGCTAATACTGCTGCAGAAGTTGCTGATGTCGCAGCTCTGATTGACAAGGAAGATGAATCCGGCCAAGCGGAAAACCATCCTGTTTCTGGCACATCGTTTGCAGTTACGAAACCGAGTAACGACCATCTAAACACAGATAAAGTAGAACAGGAAATTGCAGATGACGAGGATGAGAGTTACCCGCCAACTCCTGAATCTCGAAAGGCACCTTTGTTCGATTATGAGTGCGGTCCTCGTTCACCATCTCAAGTTCCCAAGCCGGACCCAAATGAAAACAAGAGCAGGAAGAGAGAAATTGATCCCAACGATCCACGTATTGAGCAGTTTCCCACAGACGGGAAAGAATTCTTGGAAAAGCTCCGGAAAATTTCTAGCCATTCCTTCAGTGATATGGACGACGACAAAATAGACATCCAGCCCTTTGAACACGTCGCTAAATATGCCCGTGGCCCTCAACCAGACCATGACCCAGATTCGCCGGCTATGAAGGCTCAAGGAATTTCTCCGTCCCTCGATTCCATTACAGAGGAGAATGATGAGAAACATGAGACGTTGGCGACCCTTCCCACCGACTCGGAGCTTGCACGGGATGGTCACGATATTGGAAACTTTACCAAACCCGAAGGAAATAATGCAATAACTGAGAGTGCAGAGGGAATAAAGGGAGGAATGGACGACAAAGAGGCTGGAGAGACCGAATTGGGAGCGAGTGGAAATCTCGTTAATGATACACTCCAGGTCGAGGAACAGAAGGAGCCGAGCGATCAAGTCGGAGAGTTTGCAGCAATGCGAAAGTTTATGAGTATAAATAACGAGCCAGTCAAGGGTGAACTTATATCGGAGGAAGAAAACGCAGAAGTGCCAGAGAGCAGAGCTGACACCGGACTCTCAACATCAACTGAATTGCCAGACAAGGCTCTGTCGACAAAAGTCACGGAGGAATTGCATACAGAAGCCGCAAATGGCAACAGAGATGAAGGTGAACTCGTCTCTGTTTCCGCGGTGCCCGAGGCACTAATGCCGGATACCAGTGGCGGCTCCAATACTCCAGCTACTCAGGATGAGGATTTGAAGAGCGCGGCCGTGGCCCAGCATGAGCCGCAAACACCCCTACACGCATCTGTTGAACACTCTCTTGATGGGGTCAGTGCTGAAGACCATGTTGTCCCGTCACCGGTAACTCCAATCGTGGTTGGTGACCATCAACTTGGCCATGATGAGGACGAGGATGAAATTCGAGAGATAACCACTGGCGAGATTGGCCCAAACATCACTGTTCATCCAGCCACTCCAGCTGCATCAAGCATGGCGAGTAATCCGTTGGACAAATCAATTACTGCCGCAAAGGCTAGTGGCATTGAATTCGAGAATGGATCTTCCCAGATGAAGACCCGGAAGCGACACCCATCTCCTTCACCAGAGAGACCTATTACACCAGGATCCGTAAGCTCTGCTGGCAAGGATGCAAAGGATAGGAACTTCCTCAAGGCATTCTGGCGTGTTGTGTTCGTTGACTGGATTGGCGGACTCTTTATGAGGCTCTGTGGTGGCAACCGCAAAGGCCGCACGTAAGATACTTGCAGCTTCTTACGCTCTCCCTCCTTATCACATTTCATTGCACCCTGTTTCGATTGTGTTAGAGTCAAGATACCCCTCCGAGCACCGGCAATGCTGATAGCTGGATTGACGCAGGCTTCTGATGGTGGGAGCAGTCATACTTGTTGCACTTGCTTCCGCTTATCTTGCGCTACCGCGCGATTCCCCTTTATGGAATTACATCCAGCACATACCCGGTAGATAGTTAGTTGCTCTTGCCCCTAATATTGGTTGATGGATGGTTATGGTATGGCGGCGGATATGATGAATGGCAAGGCGGTTATTGATTGTATGATACGAGTATTGAGCGTTGTATTGGCATCAATCAAGAAATTCAAGGATTAACTTTCCAGATCTACAGTGACCAAAGAATGTCAGATTCGAACTTCTACACTTGTAAATATTCCACCTCAATGAACATTTGTGCCTTTGAAATGGATGAGCTTCGGCACGAAAAGCAAGAACCTACTCTCGAACATCCAATAGCATCAAATTGATGATCCGAAAAAGGGGAGTGTATTGAAACTTACATTTCTTCTCGAGATCAAAGAATCTGTTGACCACATTTTTACTGGTTATCTGATTTATCGTGCCCGTTCACACCTTACAAGGCCTGTAAGGTCTCCTTTCGTATTGGCAGACCGAGTTTCCATAAATCCCCGCCTCCATCAATGCAAACTTTCTCCAAACGAGTTCAATTGGGACGGAGCTATGTTCGAAAGTAACATGAAACAGTGTGTAGCATCACATATCATGATTTGATTTACATGTCTCTCCATCCCCACACAGGTACCAAAATTTACAACATAGCCAAACCAGTACCACGCAAGCAAAGATCCCTCAACGCCATCGCTATGTATCAGAAGAATCGTGCCCGGGAATGCCTAACATCGTTACATATCAAACGGTGGTACCTCATCCAGTAAATTATCCCAGTTGCCGTCCCCTTCATTCAACTTACCTTCCTTGATCACTAACAACAGTCTCACACCGCAATAGGCTCCTCTCTTAGCTGTGCGATTGAAGTCAATATAGTAGCCCTCATTTGCCCAATATTCTTTTCCCTGTACGGTACCGAGTGTGGCTCTCTTTTTCAAGCCACCCTCTAGCTTAGTTGTAGCGTGATCGCTACTGAAGTCTTTCACAGCTTGGGCGAGCTGCTCTTCGGCGGTGGAGTTGGAATTCAGACTAATCCACAACCTATCGGGAATCACCTCTCCCTCGATTTCCGTTCTGCGGTAATTGAAGCGCGGCATGCCTGCGAAGTGGCTGATGATTGCTTGTGGTAGAGCAAGGAGCCGCTCGAATCGCTTCACTAGCCATATGTGCTTCTGGGTTGTTGCAGCATAGGAGACTCGTACATAAGGGTTCATGTAGATACCAGTGTCCCAGGGATCTTGTCTTTCGATGGAAGAGGAAGCCATGATGTCCGCGTGGATGAGACAGCATTCGCTGGAGTCCCAGAACGGCTCGGGTTCGGACCTGAATCTCAGGGGCAATTGTGGAGCCTTGGCATTGGCACTTTCAGTGGAAGATTGAAGGTATTTCCCATCGAAAGCGACCATACCACCCCAGCAGCTCTTAACCCTGACAGCGTCCCGCCCCTCGAGCACATCGTTCCTGCTCACAGAGTCGCCCTGATTTCCAAACCATGGGAAGATTGGCACACCAATACTGTAGCCCTCAGAATCCCTCGTGGCAAAAGTGTCGTAGTATTTCCAGCTTGTGACAAAGTCCGCCGCGCACACAGCATTATACTCTGCCTTTCCGTCCTCATTCACATTCGTCCCCCATAGCAGCCTCAGCGCTCCCTCCGGCTCAAAGAACACATCATTGATGAAGAGTACTCGGTCCCATTTCTTCCCACTCTTCACCAGAGGGTCCAGTGCTTTATTCCGGACCTCCGCCAGATACGCGATGCGCTTTATCCGACTCTCACCGGTGGGTAAGACCGTCCTTGGTATGCTGGCCAAATCTAATGGTTCTTCTTCCTCGCTCACAATCTTGCTATCGCACTCGAGCTTCGACTCCAGATCTCTCAGCGCACCAGTTGGACCCCCATATATCGAGACAAAGACTCTGTCTTTCCCGATCAAATCTATCAAATCCAGTAGACTCGCGCCCCAAGCCCCTGTGATCAAATCCCCATCTATGATATTGGCGGCAATATAGACCGTTTCTTTCGTATCCGGCATAAATGAAGGCGCAGTTGAATCGAGGTAGCTGCCATTGAATGTGACTTGCCAGCCAATAAATATTATGAAGAAGACGAAGATGTAGAGCGGCCGGCAGATGCGGCCTGTGAACCTTCGAGTTTTGCGCAAAAGGGCGGAAAGACGTCGAGGGCGGCGGTGGAGAGGCTTGTCTTTGAATTCGTCTGCGGAGTCAAGATCAGAGGAATGTCGAGGGAGGAGTTCATAGTTTGATCGGGGGAAGGGCATTTTGTGTCAAGGTTAAGTGCGCATTTGAACATGGGTTGCTTGTCTGCTTTCCCCTGTCGTAGGGGTACTTGGGACTGGGAAGAGAGATATTCAAGTCATCAAGTCATTATTGGGAAGGAATGTAAAATATTGTATGTGAAGAGTTGACGGCGTTCTTAAAAAGCTTACGTCGAGGATCTTTAATTTTGGGGGTCGGCTCAGCCACGATTGGAATACCGACCCGGTCGCCAACTGGCAAGCTTCCCCTGAGAGAGGTTTTGTGATCGTACCCCTAGACTTCCTAGTAAGACTTGGAATACCATGCACAGATAGAGCAAAGAATACATCTTCTCATATGACAATGACTCGTATGCCCGTCAGTTTTCTTTCGCTCATTGCCCCAACAGATCAATTTTCACTTGCTGACTTGCGTTTAACCTTCATACTGGGCGGAATGCGGTGACCAAAGTATCACACGAGCCTCCGCATGTTGTGCGACCATGAATGTTAGCCTTCATCACATGAGGCATCAAGAAGAAGATTCTATGTTAAGGGTGTAGAACTTCAATTTAACCTATGTTTTCATCTGCTCTATGCCTGTATTGGCAAAATCTCTCGCCAAAGAGGCAGAGTCTAAAACCCAAATCTGTTGTTGCCTGCAATTCGCCGTACAGGTCAAAACTTTTGGTATAGGTACCTACCTATTTAGGCTCTACCGCTATCACTAAGCGTGGAGGGGTACAAATCCCTAAGCGACTAGGCCAGGCTGCAACCGTCGTTGCGGGAGCATGGAACAACAAACACATCCCGAGGTCCTTCACATCAACAAACTCGAACACCCTGTTCCAAAATCGGAAACCCTGTTAGATCATGAACGTTTCTCCTTCCTACCCTCCAACGCGTGAAGACGCGTTTACTGTGTCTGAATTAAGCATCGATGACTCAAACACGCTCACTGAATTCCACCTCTTCGGAGAACTTCCCAGCGAGCTTCGGCTGAAGATCTGGAAGCTCGCCCTCCCCGAAGCTCCTCGAATTGTCGACATCCGCTGCAAACGAGGCATGCTCGACCGTGAACGCCGATACGCAGAGTGCTTCAAGTCATCTACACCCCAAAAAGTCGCCCTACAGGTATGTCGGGAACTGCGCTACGAAACATTGGCCAAATACAAGCCATTCTTCCAGACCGAAACCTCGGAACGGTATATCTACATTTGCTGGGAACAAGACACAATCAAATGCTCCGATAGCATAATGGAATACTTGGGCAAGGAGGAGATTGCGTCTATGCGGAGACTCACATTGGAAGTGAGCGACCCTGCTTACTTTGGTCACTTCAATATGGAGAAGCTGCAGGAGATGAAGCAGCTGGTGGAGTTGGAACTGTTGACGCAGCAGGGTGGGATCTTTGCTGGGGATTGGGGATTAAGGTTCGTGGAGAAGATAGTGAATGATTTTGAGGAGGCAAGATATTTTGATCCTGGATGGGAGGTTCCACGGGTTCGGATCTTGGATCGTAAGACGGGCGAGGAGTTCAAAGTTATTGAAGGTGGTGCAGCCATTCCTGGATGGAAGAAAGGGTAGGTCTTGAGCCATATGCAGTGATGCTTTGCTAATGGTTCTCAGGGATGCTCATCCTGATGATGAAGCTCAAGGTGATCTTGCCGTTGATTTCTCAACGTATTAGATGTAAGAAGGTGTAGAAGTACTACATTTTCATTACTTTTCTGCTCGTCATTACTTAATTGATTGACCATCAATGGCCCTCTTCTTCATCATGGGCCATTGTAACCACCTCCCTAATCCCTTCCTACTTGCTGTTTTCTCCTCTTTTATAACCTCAACGCCTGTGCCCCTCTCTACCCTCCTGCTAATGATCCTGCCCTTGACATTTTGCTGCAAAGTGTCTAACTTGTAATTCCGCATCAACAAGCTCAAAGGCACAAGCCGTGCACCAACACCAACTGCAATGATAAGTAGGGACCCCACCGCCTCCTGGTACGCCCGATCGATTGCAATTCTCTCTGGTGTGCCAACAGCATAGCTCGTTGCCACGTTGATACTATTGTATATAGCGTTCGCATCTTGCTTCCGGCGGGTAGATATTCAATGAGCTTAGATGGGATATCGCGGCCGCAGACAGCACCAGATATAGCACTGCCAACGGCTCCACGGATTTCGACGCTTGTGAGATTCACAGCCGCTGCAACAGCTACGTGCTGATGATCGGTACTTGCTTGCACAGATAGCTGAGCAGGAACATTAAGCATCCCGCCACCGATACCAACTGCAATCTGCGTTCCAGCGAGTTGAGAAACTGAAGAGCCTTCAGAGAGATACCGGATCATGAGCCCGATGTCCAGAGTGTAGAGCAGCGAACGGGCGCAGATGAAAGGCTTGTAAAATTTGGCATATTTGATGAAGGAGATGACGATTGCTGCGACGGTCGAGGTGAAGGAGCACGTTTGGGTGATGTGCCCGGCTGCTGTAACGAATTCGTGCTGCACAACGAGCAGGTAGGAATAAAAATATAGTTGCACACTTAAATGGTCAGCAAAACTCATGCGAATGGTAACTCGTGGGCTTGAGATCCTCATGAACATGAGATACTTAATGAGTGGCCTAGTGAAGTGAAAAAATCCATCCCCGCAGCCGGCACAGAATGCTCTCGGTTTCAGCAGATGGACTGGAATGAGAGGTTGAGGTGCTAGTCTCTTGCTCGACTCCCAGGCACACGATACCAAGAACGATCATAACGATGATGCTTGTGTTCTTCCATCCATCCGATTACTTCGACGCAATTGTGAGAAGTATCAAGACGAGTGTAAAACCCACACTGAGGAGAATGATTCCACCAACATCGAGCTCAAACCAAAGCCTGCGGATGGTCTGTATGAAGCCAAGATTTTTGCAAGGGGAAGAAGCCGTGAGGCTCAGCTTCTTGGCCTTGCGATTATTCAAGAAAAGTGTAAGTGCCAGGGGTAAGAAGGTAATAGGTAAGACGATACACCACATGCCGTATCCCCATCTCCATGTCGTGGTCTTCACGATGTCGTTCCCCATGATCGAACCAATCCACACGGTGGCGAGAAACAGGAGATCTGGTAAACTGGACCATAGAGCTCAATTGACTAAGTCGCTGGTATCGGCGATGAAGATTTGTTATAAAATCTGGAGGCCAGTATGCCCAGCAGAGTAAAGTATTTGCGCTGCAGCATAGGTTTGAATGTTGGTCGAAGTTGCCATCTGCATGTAGCCTAATATATAGATCAGTATACTTAGAGAAAATGATTCAATCCAACCAAATACATCAGCCACTTTGGCCATTGACGGCTTGATCATCGCTATTTTTGTATGTAAGGGTCTCCAAAGCCTGAGACAGACAGACCATTTATGACCCTCCTGAACAACCTAAACGGTCGAGATCAAGAGTGCGCGCCCAGCGAACTCGTCGCAAAGACTGACAGTGACTGCACCACTTGACTTTCTAGTGATACCGAGAAGGTCACAAGGGAAATACTGTAGAATTTCCAGCAAGATTTCTGACTTTTCCCGTGCCTCACAGATCTTGCATATGCAGCAATCAGACCCCATTTTGTACATGTTACGGACACGGAGTCGATATTTTTGACACCGGCTTGAGCATCGACAGTTGAAGCAGTACCGCTACTATTGCCAACTCGGCTTGTCTCTGCATCTTGATTGCCTTCCAGGTCTTGCGATGGGATATATCCTTCTCCTGTCCGATACTCGGACCCAGAAAACCTCTTTCCGAATCTGCTCGGTTCATGATGAATACTCAAAATAAAAGAAGCAGACAGTAAATCTATCTGATAGAAATGGAACCCCGGGAATAGGTCAAGAGAACCCAAAACAAGTGAAAGTTTCGTTGCATCATCTACAGAGGAAGCGCAGGAAGGAAGTCGGGCAGGAGAAGATTTGATCTGATAAGAATACCGAAAAGCTTAAAATATGCACCTCGATGGAACTACCATCGTCGGCCCCCAAAATCATCACAACTGTGGGGTTGAAGAGCTTCTAGTGTCTGCACCATCGCCATCCATTGGAGAGATTATCGAGGGTGTGACGGAGGCAGTTGGGGAGGTGCCTGTCGGTAGTTGATTGAAAAATATCTTACGATTGCGTCGACTTTTTAGTTGCCATCACCGTCCTTAACAGGGTGCCATGATCAGGGTAACTTCCTAATTGCGTTGCTACGATGCGGACAGTCTTATTGTGAGTTCCATCGAATTTTTGTAGAAGAAAAGGAAGACGGCTCTTCGAAGAGGAGTTAAGGTTTCGGCTCCTGGGCAAAGTAGTCCCAAAAAGGAATAGCGCCAAATTGTGTCGTACCATATTTCGCATCCCGAAACCTATTGAACAGACCTGAAAACACAACACTTGAAAGCGACATGGTGTTACCGAAGGTACAACAGTGTTTTTCAGATCAGGAAGTTTTGGTCAATGGATCGTCCTCCTCTCAAGTCGTGCCTCGCAATCAACCGCCTTCGAAACAGAGGGTCCTGGCCGTTGTAGTCAGCTGTCAATCAATTTTTTGACATTCAGCCGACAATATGTGACGCAGACTGCTTCGCCTTCGGATATTTATTCGGGGTAGAGGGCTCACATCTTGAGAAAGTAGTTTTGCTCAACGATGTGCTATTGGATTCGCATTCGGACTGTCCCGAGCTCTTTTTGCGTCTCTCACTCTTCTGTAAGTGAGCAATGCGGAAGCCAAGATGGTTCTTTCTTGCGCTTTTGGGCGCTGGAGTTCTTGTTCTGATTTTTTACCGGCTTCCACAATGGGGAAGGAATTCGAGAGATCAGACTGTCAATCGAGGACCCAAGCGGACATTCACAACACTCTTGCTTCCAATGCTAAAGACAATTCTAATGTATACTTCACGAGTGTCCGTATGCTCAACTACCAACTACAATTCTGCGATTCGACACGCACGACTAGTGCATACCTTTCCTAGTTCTTGTAACATCGGACGTACAGTCGTCCAAAATCGAGCAGCTTACTCAGGAAGGAGCAACTGTCATAAAAGTAAGCACCCTGGGTGCGAGCTGGCTTCGGCCGGGCGTGGAAAGATGGCACAATGTCATCACCAAGCTGCGCCTCTGGCAGCTCATTTCCTACGACCTAATTCTCTTCCTCGATGCGGACACTTGCCTCCTCGCATCCCTTGATGGAGTCTTCAAAGATCCCGTATCCCATCCCTTGGAGACTCTTCACGTTACCTCGGGAGAAACCGACAAAGCTTCTCTCCCTCCCACATACCTCTTCGCCACCCTCTCTGAAGTCCTTCATACCGTACACCCCTATTCACCGCTCGACTGGCCATATTTCAATGCAGGCTTCTTCCTCATGTCTCCCTCAATCGAGATGTTCACTACTACATGTCTCTTCTCAAAGCTCCCGGTAAATTCGACAGCATCTATCTCGAGCAGAATCTCTTGAACTATGTGCACAGAAAGCATGGAAACATACCGTGGCGAAGTTTAGGATATGAATGGAAAGTCAATCCGCCGAACATGAGCGCCGTGAGAGCAGGAGTGAAGAGCGTGCATTTGAAGCTTTGGACAGAAGGACCAGAGTTGCAGCCGACTGAGAAAGAGCTGAGAGTGTCGTGGGAAGGGGCTATGCGGGAAATGAACAAGTTCTACGCAGAGGAGGGAAGGCGTAAAATGGATGGAGGGCAAGAGATGGATGATTGAGAAGCCGCGAACCAGAAGTCGCTGCCGCAGAGAAATGCGATCGGCTTTTTGCACCCACACCACGACAGTTCCGCAACACACAGTATTTTCGATAGGGGAATTCTCATCCCCTACCCTACCAAATCTAAATGATGACACTTCTTACACCCGATGTTTTGAGTGCTCCTCTCCAATGCTCGACGAATCCTCCATCCTCATCGAATCGGAGATCATGGAATAAGATTGCGCTGATGAATGGAATGAGGCCGGCCTCCTCGCAACGCTTAAATCTCAACGAGCAGACTTTCTATTATTGTCAAAAGATCAAATCTGAAGAAGGGAGTCAATTTCACTTCCGATTCGTTAATGTTTGTTGCGGTGGTGATATTTTTGTCCCGTGAGCATCTGTTCTTGAAAGTGCTTCATCCAATGTCCCCAAGAACTCGCTTCGCAGAAATATTAAGTCCGAAAGATATCTTTGCAGCAATTTTCGTCATGTACCATAAGCTTATGTGTTTAGTGACGTCTTCAGCGAGTCATTTTGGTTCCCCATGTTCTCGTCCGAAAAGGGAAGGAGCAGTCCAAACTCCTGGAACTCGCCAATTTCACAAGCACGTGAAGTTTGACGCCAGCGAACTGTGACCAAATTTTTCAATTTCTCGCTTCTGACATGATAGGCCGACGGTCGCGATGGAGAGCTCGCTCTAAGGTTTGGCTAAGCATAAACTTTGGTTTCAGGTGGATTTGTTGCGAGACTACTTCATAATTTGGTTCGCTAACTGCTTCGAGTCCTCTTAAGCGACATTCACTGCAACCAATCGTTGTTTGTCCATCGATGTGAAAAGAGGCCGAGTCGTAAAAGCTTTTTTCCAGGCCATGAAGCTTCTCCTCAGTCGACGACTTATGTTGCTTTCGGGACCTGGGCTTTCCCAACCTTCTCGATTTAGCGAGCCAAGCGAAGGCCAAAGTGAGGCTTGGCTCGTAGGCGAATATAGCTACGGAGGTATCCCCTTGGACTATTTCACTCACATTCCTCAGGCAACGGCCCTTAATCTCA
This sequence comes from Cairneyella variabilis, assembly GCA_001625345.1. Lineage (NCBI taxonomy): Eukaryota > Fungi > Ascomycota > Leotiomycetes > Helotiales > Cairneyella > Cairneyella variabilis. The sequence continues at coordinate 34,734 of AYLM01000386.1, read as the reverse complement.
TGCATTGCATCTTGATTGCTTTTCACTGTTCCCGATGCCAAGGATGATCCAAATTATTCTCTAAGTACGTGCCCCAACAAACATTCCAATACGCAGTGCCAAGTGGTTTAAACTCATCTCACCGAGGCTGTTCAACTCGCAAGAGAGCGTATGAACATCCTAGCTGCGGTATTGTTCTTGCTGAAGAACAGATGACCCTGTTCTGCCAGAGTGCCGGCACTGGCTGCATATCAGATGTGGCAGTCGCTAAACAGATCTTGCTGGCGAGTGTCTGATCCGCGATCCAAATACGCATCGTTCTATTCCTTGACAATTTGTCGTCCAAGCATGCGAGTGGTGCTTTGAAGTAAACATTACGTCAATCGTCTGATACTGTTGTTATGATGTAGCAGACCCCTCTTCACTGATTATTGAGCATAAATAAACGCCCCGTCCCGCATCCCCATCATCACTGTCACCACCGATATCTGATATCTTATCATATCTATTAAGCATATGCCTCTCCTAGACTATATTTAATCAATATGCAAAGCGTATTCCTAGTTGTCATCCTGTCCACTTCCGTTCTTGCTGCCCCTGCAGTAGTTCAGCGCTCCGCAAATACAACAGTTATAACGACTACTCCCGATGCAAGCAATAACCCCATCAACGGCCTCCTAGCTGCCCTTGTCAATGCTCCTTTTATCGGTCAGGAAGTCAACACCCTCTCTGCCGGGATTACAACACTCGAAGCTGGCGTTGCCGCAGAGCTCAATGTGCAGACCACTCAAAATGATCTCTCGGATGGCGGAGCATGCAAGGCTATGACTGTGTTATTCGCCCGCGGAACCACAGAACCTGGGAATGTGGGGTTGGTGACGGGACCACCCTTTTTCGATGCTCTGTCAACGATGATTGGTGCAGACTCGCTGGCGGTGCAAGGTGTAGAGTATTCTGCTAGTATTGAGGGGTTCTTGCAAGGCGGAGATCCAGCGGGCAGTCAAACCATGTAGGTGGATCCATTGCGAAGATTCCTCAAAGACTCAGAACTAACAATACACAGGGCATCCCTCATAACTTCGACTCTGCAAAAATGCCCCAGTACCAAACTCGTCGTCTCGGGATACTCGCAAGGTGGACAACTTGTTCACAACGCTGCACAAATGCTGCCCGCGAACACTATGGCAAAGGTCTCCTCCGTGGTCATCTTCGGAGACCCAGATAATGGCGAAGCCGTTGCTGGTTCGAGCGCGGCAAAGACACTCGTTGTGTGTCATCCGGATGATAACATTTGCCAGCATGGAGATCTAATTCTGTTGGCGCACTTGACTTATTCTGCGAATGCGCAGCAGGCGGCGAGTTTTGTAGCGAGTAGCGCGGGGCTGGCTTTGGGGAATTGAGAATGGGAGGCAAAAGGTGTAGGTGTATGATACTAGGAGATTGTACTACTACGGCTGGACTGTACTGACGGCGTTTGCGAGCGAATGCTTTGAGCGATGAGCGTTTGAAGATGGCGTCAGGAGGGATATACCGGTTGATGGCAACCTTGTCAGAGGCACGATAGCTTTGGAGCTTGGTAGATCGTACTCGAAATATGAATGGATTTTATCATTATGTTCTTTTGCCTAAGATGCGATCAGCTTTGTCCCGGTAGACTTCTCGTCACCCTAGACTGGATAACGAAGTTCATGGTGGAAGAGGCGAATATGTACAGAGTAAATTCAAGACCTTTGAATGTGACAGGCTCAAGAGTTTAAAGCATCTTTAGATCCATAAATGGTTTAAGATATCCAAGTTTAATACCACTACAAACATTGGGAGAATCATTTTAGGGGCGTTATACCGCGTACCATTTCATCCCTGATTATCTTCTCATCACATCATCACATGCCTCTAAGCCAACAATCATTAAGCCTCGATCCTCTCACTGAAGAGCCATAAACACCGACAACAACTTCGGGTAATTCGGCGTCCCCAGCCCCGTCACTGGATCCCACCCACTAACTGCAGTAAAGCCAGCGGTTCCACATCCCTGATTGCCTCCACTAAGAATATCCGTCAACGCACTCGGATTAGCATATAAAGTCGGATTAATAAACCCCACAGCCGACTTCCCAGCATTAACCCTCTGCTCATTGATCAAAGTCATAATCGACCCAAAAGTAGGAGACGAAGCTGAAGTCCCATAAACAAGCGAAAGCGAGCCATCGACAGCCACAACATAATTCGCTCCGTTAGCTGCGACGTCAGGGTATCCGCGGACAGTCTGCGAGTTATTGTATTGGGTGGCCGAGTAACTGGGCTTGTGGTTCGTGAAGTAGGACTTCACGGCTGTAGATTGGTAGGAAGGCATAGCGAAGACGTTGCTGAAGCCACCGCCGGAGTAGATGACGGTTTCACAGGCTTCTTCGGGGTTGGTGGCTGTGACGGCCGTGTTGGGCTTGATTTGCGTGGCGCCGACGGCGGTCACGTAGGGGCAGGTTGCTGGGAAGGAGGGGTTGAAGGATCCTGAGGAGCCGGAGTTGTACGTTCCACCTGGAAGAGAAGATGTCAGAAGAACTTTTTAAACGCGAGGGTTACTCCAAAGGGAGAGGCTCTCAAATAGGAGAGGCATTCAAACAGCAGTTGAAAGCACTGGAATGTCTTACCAGCACACTTGGCCTTTGTGCAGCATTGCCCGTCGTTACCGGCAACACCGTTATCACCTGAAGAGTACAGAATTGTGACGCCAGCCAAACCAAGTTTCATGTACTCGTTGCATTGGCGGACTTCGTACGCAGCCGGAAGATCGGCCTCATTGTAGCCATAAGAAGTTGAAATCACGCTGGCTGGCGTTATAGTGCCACAATTCTCAGAGCCTTTGTAGCCGCCCGAGGCTGTGTCTGGGTAGATACCGTCACTGAGCGGATGTTAATTACGGATCTATAATTCTCGGACAGACCTTACTAGTTGGGGTCATCACCACCTCCCGAAGTGCAGTACGAGCCGTCAATCGCGTCAAGGAAGTTGTTAAAGGACGCGCCTTCCACGGTGTCACCGGTTTGGTAGAGAGTGACCTTTTGGGGGTATACTGAGTTCCGTCATAAATTATTCCTGAAGCAGAACTTATGTAACTTACCCAATGAAATAGCGTACTGCAAGTCGAGATCAGACTCTCCGTTGTCGTCAAAACTCTGAGTCGTCGTTTGAACCACCGCGCCATCGATAAGATCAACTGTGGGACCATTTCCGGAGGGAATCTGGCGTTGAAGGTTGGCGTAGAACAAGTTCAGATCCGATTGCAGGTAAGCCTGAGGAGTGTACTCGACAATGCCGTAAGAAGACCTGGTCACGTGAGTCTATGCTGAAATATATGACGGTTGGAGACTTACTTTGCCAAAGTACCGTTGGTGAAGTTGTACAACGCACGAAGGCAGTCTGGAGTAATGTACTCGTAGCAGTTTGCCAGACTGTAAGTCACTTGTGGCGAGGGCGCAGCATCAGGGCCTGGCTTGGCTCCTGGAACCGGCTTAACCTTCAACACGTTGCGATGTTGCAAATCTCTGCGCTTCTTCTCCAGTTTGACAGTGGCATCGAAGTGAACAGTGGGTGTGATGAAGTCCACGTGCTCGCGGAGAGCGGTTGGCAAACTGTAATCTTCACAAGCAAGGTGGTCTTTGCCGGTCTTGGTGTTGGTATAAATATTGTACTCGGTTCGGAGTAGAGATTCAGCTTCGTCAACAGTCACGTTGAGCTTGATCCATGTGAGACTTTTGGACATGCGAATTCTCTCATCTTCAATGCCACTCTGCATCAACCAAGTCTTGACAGCATCAATGGTCTCGGTGGAGGGAGCAAATGTGTCTTTGATCTGTTCTAGTCAGTGCCGTCCTGAATGTTGAGCATGGGATGTACCTTGTCCAAAGACCAATGCTTCCCGTAGTTCTCGCTTGTTGGATGGGAGACATCCATGAGATACTCATATCCGCTATCGAGGTTTCTTTGGGTCAATCCAATTGACATCGGGATGAGCGCATTGCGATTGACCTTGAGATCACGGCGAGACCATTTGCCAGTCTGGAGTTCTCGCTTCTCGTGCACGTAATGACTCAGTGCGGGAACGGCTGCGGTTGAGGCGCCAGCCACAAAAGCACTGACAAGTGCCAACAGAGAGAGCTTCATGATGCCGAGTAGAGCAAGCGGGTACTGGTGAGGAAGACGAAGAGAAAAGATGGGATACTCGAAGAAATATATACTGGATTATCTTAAGTTGAGGACGACAAGCCAGTGTCTGTTGAGACCATCCTCGACCGAGTATTCCTTGCAGGATGTACCTGACAGAAGACCATGTAAACCGTCCGAGCCATCGATCTTGCCCTTTCCGATGCTTGGAACTTGATCACGATAAGAGATGCTCTCCACTATGTTGCAGTGCGTCTGGCCCTTTAGCCCTAATAGGAAGGAAGGCTTTTGAGCAAACCACGGGGATTCTTCTCCATAGCTAGTCCAAGCGCTTGCTTGGCGGAAGCAGGTCATCACGGCAGCGCTTTTGAGTTGTGATACCTTCAGGTTCTCAAAAATAACGCAATTAGATTAGTTTCAAAGGATGTGAGTTAAAGTCAATAGTCTGTTCTGCAGGACGAACTCTGAGGCGTTGACGTGACTAGCTAGTCATTTCGCATGGGGAAGGTGAGCAACAAGACGGACGGTAGAACGGGAAATAATGAGGCAGTGGGCAAGATACCAGTTTGACCAAAGCGTAAACAAGCAGGCGAGTGTCGTGACTACAGTCTTATCTCCTCTCTGTCTCTTATCTAATGCTTATCAACCTTCGAATCACCACCAGGGGAAGAGGGTTGTAGTGCATATGGATCAGACGAAAGCTCGGGGATTGGATACGGGTTGATCCTTGATGCAACCCTAATCGAAGTAAACTCTGCCTCGGCAGTCTTTTGATGACGGCAGTACAGCGGCGTAGCCGCCCAACTCTGGGGCTACAGAAGCCCTTCAGGGTCTTGCAGTGGAGGGAAAAACAAGCAATTCATTTGGCGGGGGGGGATTAAAGCTATATCAGGAAGGAGGCATGGGCCAGCGGCGGGTAGGAGCGCCAAGTCTTCTCAAGCGCTTCCACTCAATGCCGATCGCCCTGGATTTGGTTCCCAGGCGACATCCCCCAATCGCAACTCGATGAGTCGCATGGCCGAGCCTTCAGCCACATGACAGATCAGAATGGTCATCTCGAGCGCGAAGCTTTTGAAAGTTGAGTGCAAGAGTTGAGACAGAGAGGAAAGAAAAGGTAGTGATTGACACCTTCGAAGGCAAACCAGTTCCGAGATATCTGACAGGATCTGTGCTTCTTCCAACACGTGAGCTTCCTGCAAGTGACACGCGGTGAGACTTTATCAACCGCCGTCATGTCAAATGAGGAAAGCGGCACATTGATTTAGTTTCGGCTGCTTTTCGTTCAATCTGCCTCGGCGTCGAGCGGAGATAACTGAATCATCTCACGTGACTGGTTCGCAAAACATACCTGCCTCCCCAGCCTTATTTTCACTCTAGTGTCCTTCATGAACCTCTATTTTTTAGCTTCGCCACTAAGAATTGATAAAAGAGGTTGATCCATTGTGTTAGGTAAACACACCTTAAGTACTTCAAGGTGAGAGTCTCCGAGAAAAGAGTATCCGAGTACATAGCACAATGTCATTCGTGGCTCAAATGATTCATACGTCTTGATATGTCCATTTAATTATTGGAATTTAATGAGCGTTGAGACTTTCAAAGTTGTTGCGGATATACTTTTTGCTTATGGTTTCCAAGCTTGCAATTCATCTTCGGTTACATGTTATGATTTGTGCTAGTTTAGCGCAACCTCACTTTTACTTCACTACAACGCGACGAAGACGCGAGCAGTGAATAGCTTCCATGACCGCCTTCATCCTGTTTAAACTTCGGATATTTAATTCAAAAGTAAATAAAGTATCAAAAGTCTGCCGAAAAAGAACAAAACATTAAGAGAAAGTGACGCTGATGGTTGAGGTCTCTGAGAATCAAAATGGCGCCCTGAGGATTTAACAGTGTGGCGATGAAGTCCTCGAAGATTCAAATATCAAGTCAAAGGCAGAAGTAGTACATCTCAACTTTCACTTTGCCATGGCCCCAAAGATGTATCATCTCAACTCGTGCTAGAGGCATTGATATTGGGGAAGGCGTAGACACTTGCAAGTCAAGATAACAGTAAAGCTCTACTTCCAGACACAATTAAGATAAGTCTGGAAGAAGAACTTCGGTCCGAAAAAGATTCACAAAAAAAAGTAGCAGATTTGTTTTAGGTCATGGCTGTCAGGCTGTCATGGGAGAACTATTATCTGTTAGCTTTTGGCGTAGTATGGGATGTCTTACTCAGATCGATTTCTTTTCTCCTTGCGTGGCTTGTCAGCTCGTTCGTTCGTTCAGTCTTTCGTTTTTATCCTTTGTTTCGTTCGGTTTATCGGTCGAGCTGTTCACTTCTAGCGCTTGTAAGGGAGGGGAGACCGACCTTGAGCAATGCGGGTCGCGACGTTCGTCTAACATGCTTGGCTTGCGTATCATAAACTGCATCTAGAACCTATTCACCAGGTTCCATCCTCCTTAAGGAGGGCAAGACTCGACTGCCGTTTCGGCCAATCCGGTGCCCTTGGCTAGGCCTGGTGCTAGCACCTATGTCCCAGGACAGTCTGTCTGAATATGGTGTACGCTACCGGGGGGCACTCAGGGGCGGCTCCCTCCTTTTCCTCCTCTCGTCGGCGAGGTTCGGTCAAGGTTCGATCGAGAGGTCTACAAAGAAGATTGTTAGTTTGGGGGTTTGGATTTTCTACTTATGAAGTTTTCTATTGAGCTATGACAGCTTGACCTGAACCGCTTGAAATTTTGAAATTTTGCCTAATTCAAATATATATTAGGGTTTAGGAGAAACCAACGAACCGCTCAAACTTGCAAGCGGTCTAGGCTACCGCTGTGCATTTTGGAGTGGAGGAGCAGGTCAAGAGAGGAGAGCTTCGTGATGACGGGTGCTGGACTTTCCCTTCATGTCAGTTTCCTTGTTTCTACTAGGTTGCATAGAGATTATACCGAGGGGCTTGGGGAGAAATTTTCGTTGGTCTCCTTGCTTCGGACTTTGGACGGAGAGACCTCCAGCGCTAAAACAAGCGTCCAAAGTCGCTTCACATAGATCGCAACCCAAGCAGTTCTGTCACCTTCAACACAACGCGTTCGGTCTTTCAGCTCTTCGCAAAGCAGAAAGCAGAGGATCCCACGTGTGAAAGTGTTTTCGATCACTCAACCAGGTTTTGCAACCCAGATACCATCGACTTCGACTCTAACTTTCGCTTCCGCTCAACCTTTAGTCCTGCGGCCTTGGACTCTACCAAGCATTCTCATACCCCAAATATGACGTTAATAATATTTGCAGAGTTTGAAACAATTCCTAATTCGGCCAGTGCTCCCACAGCTTCCGAATTAACAATGGCTCCCAGTCCTCCAAAGATAGCCATCGGAATGGCACGCACCGCAGCAGTCGAGCGCGACGTCCTTGACGCACTTCAAGGATTTTGCTTCTGGAGAGCGGGTTGCTGTTGGGAAGACCAGAGTCAACATGAACAGGGACGATAGAGCCGTCGATCGGAACGATCTGAAGGAATTCGCGGTCACCTTCAAGCTTTACGCTCACATACCCTCCGATATACTCTCATTCTTCGCCAAAGATCCGGCCAAGCAGAAGGAGATTCTAGAGAAGTCTCGTCCCGAGGCGGAAGAATGTCAAGAGGACGATCTGGAGACTTTGTCGAATGCTCTCAAGCCTGGCCCACCCATGACATCTGGGCATATGGCGAAGCAGAAAGAGGAACAAGAGGCGGCTCGCCTTGCCGTCAAGGAATTGAACGATCTGAAGAGATTTGCGAACACCTTCAAGCTTTATTCAACCATGCCTGCCGACGTCGTCGAGGTCATCACCAAAGATACAGCGAAGTAGGGAAAGATGCAATACCAAGCTCGTCGTAACGCCAAAGATTACAGACCTCATGCATCACCTCCAGGTATTTTCATGTGGAGGGCTGGGTGTCACGGCTGTAGAATCAAGGCTCTGTGAGGAGTACAGGAGAATCTAGTCTGTTGACCATTCTAAACTAAGGAAAGAAGGAACGAAAGTTTGAGGGCAAAGCCTCAGAATAAATACACAACTAATGTCTGCCTAGCCCGCTTCCTTTGCGCGGTCTAGAATGTTCCCCTATTCCTGCGTTCGGCTATTTAAGCGAGGCGGCAACGGTAAGCTAAGAGCTAACCGTGACACCCGAATTCTTGCACCATGGGTATGCTGTCATCCTCTGAAAATGCTCTGCGCAGCATCCCGCCGTCACAGCGCACACCCACCCTCGCACTCGCTCACACAACACGCCTTGTTCACGCCTGGTTCACGCCGGTTGAGTCCGTTGGGGGCTTTATCCGGGGAGAATGGTAGTATCGCACCGTATCGCAACTACGCACCAAGATCAGATGGGGATGCAAGATGTGATGTGACAATGATGCTTCATCGACCGCATATTATTCTATCAAGGTTACCGCTACCGCTCCGAGGCAACTCAAATCACAAATATCGACTTTCTTTGCCCCTGGCTAATCGGCGGGACCCCCCTACCAGCACCTCCCTCCTTCCTCCTCCGTTCTCAACCACACCTCACAGTATTGTACATCGACGCCGCCACGGCTTCCAAGAGCGATATTCGAGGTAATCCATCTGAAGAATGCTGGGAGAGCCGGTTTTGCGTCGACATAGCAGAATTAAACATGCGAGCAGGCTCGTCAATCTGCTGTAGTGCCTCATTATGAGCTAGACTCTTTACGCAATACCTCACCACCAAGAGCATTCTTCCACGAACCCGCATAATGATGTGTGACAAGTCTCTGGCCGTTGTCACTATCCCCGTACTTCTCATTCATCGAATTCGCAAACGAATAATCGGGCAATACCAAGACGTCACCGATGAGTCGTGGTTCTATGACAGCAGATATATTTTTGCCCCCGATCTTGCGATTGAGAGTCAAGCTTAGACTCTTCAAAACACCCCTCGTCAGTCTCCGCGGACCTGAAAAGTCAACCACATCACCAATCATATCCGCTATCAGGTCTGCTACCCCAACGTTATGCTCCCTTGTCTTCTCACGCACCGCCTCTATACAGTCCTCGACCACCATCAATATATGGGGCGACTTGGGCTTTGCCATAATCGTCCAACTAGCAAACTGTCGTACCCATATATCCACGTCAAATTCAAGTCCGAGTACGAGACCTGTGTTCTCTCTATACTGCGCTGGTATCCATTCGTGGATCGGCACGTCTTCACATGAGACATCCAGATCGCTCCAAGTTCCGCCCTTTTCGTAGAGGATAAGGTAGCGGAGGATATCAGCTTTGACAATAGGGATGCGGAGGGCCAGGAAGTTTTCGATGATATCGGGACGAGAAGCGAAATACTCTTTGACAAATGCATCGCCCGAGAGATCAGTCATAAACTCGTGTTGGAACGTTGGGTTTTTGCTGAGACAAGTATCGATATATCCTTGGAGTTCGCTGTTTAGACCATTTGGACCGAGTTTATACCATAACTTCTCTGGAATCGTGGCAGCTGGCGACGCACTCGAATTCAAGGATGGTTTAACAGACGTATATTCGTTATTGAGAATCCAAGTTCGGGTTAGGAATAAGAAACTGAAACAAAAGCTTGTTGGTAGAGCAAAACGCAGTAATTTAAGCACTGATGGCCGATGAGGAGAGAATAACATAGTTTACAACAGGACCGGATAACACGCCACAGGTGATAAATATATGTGGTCAGGAACGAGCATTGGAACAAAAAGGCCATCCGGGAAACGCGTCCGAACGATAACGACTTTCGAATTTCCGCAGGCAGGAAACTCAGAGGCAGAGGTATATAAGGTACTATTAATCTGTTTAATAATGAAATACTTCGGAGAATAAAAATAAGAGTACATACCTAGTATTTCAGGTTTTGATTTCTGTCAGGATAGTCAAAAGCACTCAGATCAATAGACGCTTCCTCATGCTATTAGCTGAGCTCGATATTCCCACGCCTTGCTCTTTATTAAGGCGAAAAGACGCTTCCAGTCCTGGCCTTGGCGGCGTCGCTAGATATAACCAGGGGATTTTCTTTCTATTGCACCACTTTCCCATTATTGCTTTCAATGTGAACGAAGCGCTGGGTGCCTCTATGATATGGCTCGGCACTTGAGCCCCGAAAACCGAAACCCCAACGCGTTGCATCTAGGTTGGCCCCCTCAAGAGCCACCTCTGGAAATCAAACATCCGTTGCGTCAATCTGCTTTTGGGCTTTCACATCCTGCTGAGGATTCTCGGGACTCAAAAGGGTGTAGTGAAATTCCGAGCGCTTATTTCTGTCATCGCTCTTGACCAATGACCGCTTGCTGGATGTGCCAACGAGACCCGGATTAAATTTGGGAAAGTTAATATCAACTGCAACTTCACACTGCCACCCAACATTCCAACATGTCAGAGTTGTCGCTTTGTCGTTTGATTGGGCTGAAAGACAACTGCATAAACTGAAACAGAGATTCGCGCCGGCATCGCTGCAGTAAGTAAGCTATTACGTATATCTTGCAGTGTTGAAGTCGAGTCAGTCAGCGCGTCGTTGAGATCGATGCATATGCTAGTGCAAATGTAGAAGGAGATTCAGAGTTCCTGAGAACAGCAGGCGCTTAAAAGGCGACAGATTCCGCGGAAGTACACTGAGAAAGACTGTATGTACATAGACCTATCTAACTTGCTTATATCCTTGATTCTAAATGGCTTAGCCCTACCTGTCTTTACCTCCTCCCGACTCTACCAAATACCGCCAGACGCATGCGTCTCAAGCCGCGCGCTTATCAGCCCGTGAAGACGGCCAGTTCTGTATGTTGGCTGCTTTGTAGATGTCGATCAAGATTCCAGAGTCGGTCGCTTTGCATGCGCCGGGCAAGGAGACGCCTACCAGCGCCTTGGTACCTGAGCCGGTGAGGTCGATCTAGTAATTTGTTGGTCAAGTCTTCTTTATATTGGAATGGATCAAGTAGAGTATTACCTGGAAGTATATCATGTAAAATTTGGCATCTCCAACGGCACTGGCAACGTGAAGAGCGATGGCTTCTGCCCGGACAAGATAGTTTCCTTGGGCTAAGTCTGCTGGGACCTTGAAGCTTCACTTTCCGCAGTACTCGTTAAGTAGAGTCTGCAACAGTTAGCTTGAAGGATGGAAATCAAGAACATGACGTTTCGATATGTAAATCATGGAAAATATACCGTTCCCCACGTCTGGGATAGTTGGATCATATCCGAACTCATCAACTTTGAACCAAGACCCAGAGTCCGGGTCGAAGCTGCGTCGGTAGCCTTTGACACCATAGACAAATTAGTACTGGCTCTTAGAGATGTTCAAGGAGCTGGGCTCTTCGTCTCCCAAATAATTGCAAAAGCAAGTGCAGGGCAGGATATGACGAACTGTAAACCAAGACAGGTCCGTAATGGTTGGCTCAAATCGCCTGCTATGTGAATCTCTGTCGCCAAGCTGCTGGTGCATCTCGACGGTCACGTTCCCACCAGCTGCCACAACTGTTAGACACAAGGAAAATGAGCTGGAGTTTATGATGATGATGACTTACCGTTCACAGTGCAAAGTGGTTTAACTGGCATCGTGCCGACATTGCCTCTGATATCATCTGAGTGACGCTGGTTACGGGACTGTTGCTGAGGGGCAATTAGGCGTACTTGCAATGCGCGCTCAAGGACACGGGCCATGAAGACCATGAATGACTTGTACCGCGCATATCAGAAACTTTAGTCTCAAGATCGACATACACACATAGAGTTATATACACACACAATATACGGCAAGAAGCTATTTACCTAGTTTGTGGGCCCTCTACCGCACATATCTCTGCATATCTCAGACCTTATCGTTCTTATCGCCGCGTATATCAACCAGTGCTACCCACCCCTTGATACGCAGCGTTTGGTCAGAGCGGTCGGCCCAAGACCAGAAGCATTCTTGCTCTTATCGAGGATTCGCATGAGCTTGTCACTAGGGAATGCCAGGTAAAAGGCTTGGAGTCAGTGCTCGTATTATTCCAGGGCTCGATGAGAATGCTGTTAAGCTGTGCTCAGGGGTCAGCCAGTTCAGTGTACCTAGGTAGGAGCGTGAGTTTGTCAGGTGACTGTTCACGTGCCAGAGGCCCGAGTGAAAACACCTAGTCCTACGAGTCTTCACTCCTTACCTCAGTCAACATAGAGCGACTCACCGCAGGCTATACGCCTCCCCGTGCTTTAGCATGTTTGCTGTTGTAATAGATAGCAAAGCATCATATACCTATGTAATAATTGCAGAGAATATGTAAGGTCCCAAGTCTTAAAAATGCTTCTCATCCCAGAACACCAATCATCGATAAAGTCTCCCAGCCTTCAACCTCTCCGCGCTCTCACTAGCCGTCCCAAACGCAATCTTACCAACCTCCGCCCCTGCATTAACATCTTGAATCATAACCTTCAAATCCTTCAACATCCTCGCCCTCTCCACCCCACTCAGCGTCCCATCATTCAGCTCCTTCGGCAGTTGCATATACTTACTCGGCTTCACCAGACTATTCGCAAAGCCCAGTACATCTGGGGAAATTGTCTGACACTCCCAAATCACACCCGCAACGCCACCAATCATCAGCATTAAGCTGCTGAACATGAATACAACGAACCAGCCCCAGAGAATGTTATAGCGGTCAAGAGAGGTGTAGGTCGCGGACGCGGTATTGCTGATCACGGAATCGTTGCCTGGTGTGAAGCCGCCGGTCTGGAACATGGGCGCGAAGCCGACTTGCCAGTAGGTGTTTATGATGAAAGAGAGGCGGTCGGTGAAGTCTTGTTGATCCACGTCGCGGAGGTCGAAGCTGGACGAGTTGTAGGGAAGGCTTGTCACGCTATATGGTTCCAGAATGTAGTGTTCCAGAAGGGTGGTGGTGTATTTGGTGATATCTTGCGAAGCAGCGATTGTGAGCTCCGATGAGAAGTCACGCATCGGTGTAAGTTGTTTTGGCGCGGGGTTGCTGAGTCGCATTCGTCCGACTTTGCATATAGAGCCGTCACAGGAGACTTCTGAATCGACGAATACTTGATCGAAATGGCATGAGAACATGGCAAAGTCCAAAGTGGAGCTGTTGGAATCGTTCCGAGGATTTATTGCGGAGGCAAAAGTTAGATTTCCCGAAGCGTGAGTAGCTCCAGTAGAGTTCGCATCCAAGTCTAGTCCTACGTAGAGAGTGCCACTAAAACTATCCAGCAAGGTCGAATTAAACAATAAATCGTCCCCTTTCCTAGTTCCGTTTTGAGAACAGGTAAAATTCAGGTAAGCAGACTGTATAGTGAAGTCGTAGTTGCCCAAGATTCCCATGCTTGAAGCTGTGTCGGAGGGATTGAAACTACTAGTGAAGTCTTCAAGAGGAATACCAAAGAAAGACGAGTATACCGATGCTGTGGGAGTCTCCGGATACCATTTATCAGACCACCCGTCAGGACCAGTTGCACCGAGTAGCTCAAGTTTGGGAATCCGAGGATAAGAGTACGGATCGACATAATCGTATTGATCGGGACCAGGGGGCAGAAAGGAACTCGAGAGTAATGCGTCCATTAAACCGACGTAGTAAGAAGCGTCATTATTCGATCCGTTCACAGGGGAGAGTGCAAGGTTGTTTGTCCACGTGTTAACGTAGGAGATGTCCACCTTCCTTGTCTCGGATTTCGAGATGGTCAACATTTGCTGCATGGCCTGACTGGTGATTGGAGATAAGGCCCACAAGAAGATCAAAAAAATCGTGACCCAGTTGAGTCGTCGGAGTAAAAATGGCTGTTTGAGAGCTGCTCCTACCGAGTGGCTGCTGATCAACTGCTCCAGAGTCTGCTCGTAGGTTAGCTGCGATCACGGTGAATAACACATAGGAACGGGATTCTTACCATCAGTCGAATGCCTCGTTCAACTTTGTAGGACGCCAATGCTTTCAAGGCTTGAGCAGTAATGGCTGCGAATACAATGGGCCTTCAACAAAGTGTCAGCATATTCAAAGCGAAGACTGAGGGAAAAGAGGTCCACGCTGCTTACCAGCACGTGACACCTATCTTTATGGCCTCTGCAATGGTAAAGTCCTTGCCACTGTCACTCGCGACTTGATTGTACAATGTCGCTACGGAGACTCCCAGAGCTATGGGCGGTTAGTGCTTGTCTCCCACCGCGAGTGAATTCAATCTTACCAATGAATAACAGAGGAAAAACGACAGTGATGAACCAAATAACGAGTCTAGTCCCTCTAAAGTAATTTCTCTCGAGTTGACGACCTTGCCTGCTCCGGGGTGCACTCAGGCCTTTTTCCTTGTCCGCCACCCGGTGCTTCTCGTCCATGTTTTGATCCGATGTGCCGTCCTTCGTAGATGTGTCATAGCTATCGACCTCGTTCACCGATAGAATATCGTCTCCTTTCGATGTACCGTGGGTCCTACTACCACCTGTTTGTCCGCTGGCCTTATTGTCGTGCTTCTTATCATCATCCGAATCCTCGCTTTCGTCCCATTCGGGGATATCTTCGTCGCCGTCTTGGAACATCCCAATGTCTGAATCAGGGTCCCAGCTCCGCATAGCTCTGTCGGCATGTTTGTGAAGCCGATGGAAAGGCCAAAAGAGACGGTATCCTCGTCCCACGGTAGCAAACTTATTACCTTGGTTTGGACGAGGTTTGTCGGTCGTATCGGCGTTTGTCGTCACAGGCTTGACTTGTTCCTGTTTGGAGGACTTCGGAGCTGGGGCGGATGGCTTGGATTCAGCATTTGGAACGGCAGCAGCAGGTTCTGCAGTATTAAGGAGTTGAGATATCTTGTCATCGGACTTGACAGGCTGCGGCTTTGGTGACGCATCTGCAGAGGTCTTGATGGGACTTTTGACAGTAACGATTCGTCCGTCTGGCCTTTTCACCTTGACCAGCTGATATCCTGGAGGAACTGTCGGTGTCTTTTTGGGCGCGGACTTTGCAGTGCTACTAGGAACAGGGTCCTTGGGGGCTGCTGTGGGAGTCTCAATGGAAGACATTTGAGCGTACAGGCGGAATGCAGCAACTCGAATCCGCAAGACGAGTAACAGAATATAACATAGAAACTCTCCTAGAATGAAAAAGAGGCACTAGCCAGATGAGAGCAGCGATTGCAGCCATCTTCACAACTTTGGAAAGGCGTTCCGAAAGAAGCTGAGATATCGAGTCGATGTCTCGAATTGGAAGACCCAGGCCCCATGGCTACCAGATAGAGAGCGGGAGAGATCGCTAGTCACGAAAAGGAGGCTACTCAAAGCCGCATTAGCACACGAGCGAGACCTCCGACCATGTCGACCACGAGGACCTGCATTGAGCTTGCGGGTAGGACTGATGCATTCGTACTAGTAGCATAGGTGACGTGTTGCTGGAGCCCTCTTTCTGCCAATTTAGCTAAGTTTCAGCCATCTGGGAAGCTTGATGGCGGGCGGTAGACAAAAAAGCAGCGCTCACGAGAAGACTACCCTCAAAATACCTTTGAACCCTGACATATTTAGAACCGAAGGTGCAGAGAAGGATCGAGAGATATGGACTACAGGGTCAAGTCGAGACCTAGAATATCAACATCAGAGGAGTCTTAAACCCCTCTTTCCGTCCACTGCGAAGATGCGATAAGCTTTGACAAGCTTTGACAAGCTTTTGCCAAGACGCCCAAGTTGTTGGGAACCCCAGAAAATGGGCTCAAGAAACGAGTGCCCAAGACGCTTCTCGAATCTGTGGAGATTGAGTTGCATGGGGGTAGGCGGTCTAAGACAAGAATGGCGGGTGGGGCTCTCAGCCGCTCTGAGAATGGCTGAACGTGGCTGCAAGAAACACTTTAGTGGAATGAGGTCTTCGTTTGCTATTCGCTCAAATGCACAGCGTACGGAGGTATCATTGATATGACGTGAGCTTGACGATGTGGCCTCTCAGACGGAGAGGCGGCAGGTACGTACAGTAGTACTCTCCCACCCCTGAATAAAGGGCGCTTCCCACTTTATACCCTAGTCGGCCATCCACAGTTGTGCGCAAATTGTGGGTAGTGCCTTTTATTCAGGGGATAGTACGAGCGGCTTCACGCCACTAGGCCGAATTGAGACTAATTAACGAAAAACTCAACTTCAGCTCCTGTTCTCGATTCCATCGCCATTGACTTCTTTGAATTCTTCCTCCCAAAGCTCGCACCTCCTCTCAGCACCTGCCGCCTTTGAAATCACGATATGATATGTAGCTATGTGATGCTTTGTGAGTCTATTGAGACGAAACATCTCTGTTCCAGACGCACCTAGCTTTCAAACGTGCTCCCGGCATCTGACCTGTCTTCCCGCCCCCAACATCTGGCACAATGACCTTCTTTTACCAAAACAGCTACGGTGTGACCCCTACAACAAGCTTACCTTCGAATCATGGTATTTGTACCGAGACAGCTCTCATTGGCTGACCTTGGTCCGGATGGCATTTTCAGCCCTCTGCTAGACCAGTAGTTTTGGTTGACGGAATGTACTGTGCCTTATAACGTCGAGGTGGCTGCTGACGGCCATGCATGTCGGAAATTGCTTAGTATGTGAGAACAACAAATTCATTCAGATCGTGGGCGAAGCTCCAGGGGCTAGATAACCCCTCTACCCCTCTCAGAACAGCACCTTCTTCCCTCCTAATTGGCAACCTCCCCCTCCCTTAACTCGCACCTTTCTCTTCCCTTTTAACATTCCTCACCCCTCTTGACATCTTCCCAGCCAATTTATTATGGCTACCACTGTTTCTTCCGTCCCAATTGCTGGCTCAACTTCAGCTCCAAAGGTTGCGAAGCCTGTAGCCCCTCCAGGATACAGACTTGTTCAGGTTAAAAAGCCAGATGGTACTCTCGTCACTGTCAAACGACCGATCAAGCCTGTTGCAGTCGAACCCCGCAAGCCCATTCCGAGCGTTACGGTTCTCCCTGTATCAGAGGAGCCTGTGAAAGATGCCGCACCGGTGAAGACGGGAAATCCAGCATTGCCTACTTCTGCGGTCAAGCAGAATCCGACTGTACCCAGTACAACGGTTTCCGCATCCACAACCGAAGAGAAAAGTGCGCAGTCGACAAATCCATCGCCTCCACAATTGCCGACTTCTGAGGCAAAGACGAACAAGCCAGATGGTCCCATAAGGACCGTTCCCGCTTCTGGCACCTCAAAGCCAGATACTCAGCCTAATTCGTCCACCCCAGCTGTGCCAGCAAAGGCAGGCACGGTTTCCTCTCCTGCTACGGTGGTCCAGCCAATGACTACCAAGAAAGACCCAGTTCCGGCTCCGGTTCAGCAGCCTCAAGCATCTGCGATCAAGCAAGATCCAATTCCAGCTCTAACATCGACCAAATCTCTCACGAGTACCACTACGCCTCCCGTTTCAACCACTGCTTCCTCTGCTCAGGTAAAGATCACCCCCCAAGCAACTGTACCAGCACACAAGAAATGGTTCAGCAAAGTCAGCAAAGGTGTTTCGGGGTTGAGTATCGACAAATTGACCTCCACTATCGATTCCATCACGAAGACCGTCGAGTCGCTGGATCAGGCCGGTACTCGCCTTAATGCTGCTCTCGAAGGCAAGCCTCTGCCTCCGAAAGCAGCTGCTCCCGCAACCAAACCACCTGCAAATTCCACCCCACCAGCAAGCACACAGAAAGCCCCGAGTGCACGTGCACCCACTGTATTGCTGGCCGGTACTTCCGTTGCCAAGGCTGGAAGCAATACAAAAGCGTGAGCATAAATGTTTCTTTGATTTTTACACTTCCCTATTGCAACTTGTTTCACCTCATGTACTTCATTTGCCCCCAAAAGCTCGACTGAATGAGCAATTTTCACTCCTTGCAGCAAAAGTACTCTTTTCCAGAAGAGGCAATCACTGACTCTCCATTTATTTAGGCCACAGCCAATCGTTCCTGCATCTAGTGGTGTCCAAAATGGCGTCACTTCGACAGCTCCTGTTGCAAAACAAAGTCTAGGATCCGTACAAGTTGTAAATTCTGTGAAATCTGCCCCAGCATACGTGACCCACTCACAAGCGCCAATTTCCGCCAAAAATGCCAGCCCTTCTGTCTCCAAGCAGCTGGCCCCTTTGAGCAGCCAACCGACCCCGCACGCTGCAGCATCCACAACTCCAGCCATCCAGGCAGCATCTCGCAGCGTAGCTCCCCCTCCATATCAGCCTGCCAAGACCCAGGCACCTCAGTCTTCGCTTCCTGGCCACTCAGCTGCTCCAGTCTCGCACCCAGCTTCTCACAACAATGAAATCGCCAAGGTCGCAGCAGGAGCTGTTGGAGGCACAGCCGTTGGTGCTCTAGGCACTGAGGCTTACGACGATTATGAAGAGTATCAGTCCGGTGATGAAGAGTATGAGCACCAAGGCAATGTAGATATGGAGCACGCCGAGGCCGAGCCTGTCGAGTATGAAGAGTGGAATCCTGAGGATGAGGAGGTTGGCGACCATGAAATTACTCATTTTGAGGCTAATGATGGGACCTATCAAGTTGAGGACCATGAAACTACTCAGTTCGAGGGCTATGACGAGACCCAACAAGTCGAGGCAGAGCCTGAGTATGAAGATTGGAATCCCGAGGATGAGGTTGTCGGCGATCATGAAGCTGTTAACGCTGACGGTGACCACGATTTTGAGCAAGCCGAGGGCGAACCTGTGGAATATGAGGACTGCGACCCTGAGAACGACGTGGATGTTGGAGGTGAAGGAGAATGTCTAGCGGTCGCAGACGATGACGTTGAACAACACGATGCTGGCGACAACTTTGAACAACCAGCGGACGCAGAGCCACAAGACGACGCTGATCCCGTCGACGAGCAGGACTTTGGCGCCACCGACTACAGTGAAGCGCAGGATCCTGCATCAGAGGCCGTTCAGACCAATCACGATGATGTCCAGCCGGAAGAACCTGAGCAGCCCGACGAAGACCAAAATGGAGATGACAACTGGGGTGGCAATGATGCCGGAGACGATGACGACGGAGATGATTATTAAACGCGATGAATCTTGAGGCCGTTTCGATTGTTAGTGTTCCGATGCTGGTAATGGCTGCATGCAAGTCTGCTCAATTCTTTGGATTTGAATTTATTTTTCTTTTAACTGAGTCGTGAGCGTCTTGAATCCTCTTGAGAATAGTATGAACTTGACTAATTATGGTTCTATCTGCAATATATCTATCAACTATTTTGTTCCCCACAGCTTCATGCTTTCAGACATAAAAGATCTCTAAGCCGAGTCTCGTGACGTTCGTTGCCTCGTCAATGATCGTCGATGTGTAGCTGAAGTTATTTATTTTAAGGGGTACCGTCTAAGCGAGTCCCACCAGCGCACCTTCCCATCTAATTTCCATCCTTCTCTTTTCTGCCGTTACACCTCACAACCTACGCTTTGTCATAGATCATTTCTAGGAAGCTTGGTATGCGCCATGATCTGAAAGTTAAATTACCATATTCCTTTGGCTTGAAGCCAGTGACCTCGCCAGGCTTCCTCCAGCCATGCGCACATTCACTTCCGCCGAGAAAGGAAATTCCCCGAAGCTGCTGAAAGAAGCTCGCTACAAGATCATATCGTATTTGGAAATTTGTTTCTCCATATAGAAGAGCTCTGTAACCAGCACTCTTGGACAGACTTCCCTCGCCACCACCAAAGCCTTGATTTAGGCTTTCTTCTGAACGAGATCTTATTTTTGGATATTCGATAGCCTCGTATCTTAGAAGCCTTCCGTGTCGACCGCAATTTCGTCAGCCCTTCCCAAGTGGAAATGTCGAAACCAATTGACATAAAATCCAGGGAGTCTCCAATCCTTTTCCTTCTCTACAGTATCGTTCGCTCGCTTCTGGAAATTAGGGGGGTTGGCACATTTCCCTGGTGTTGGAACGCTCCTTTTTGCCTCCTCGTTACTTCATTTGATCCTTCTAAGTCAGCATACTTGCATTTTCAGCATGCGGTTCTCCGCACTGGTGTTTGCTCTCACGAGCATTCTTGCAGGATTTGCTTTATCCACAGATACTGTCACGATTACGGTCACGAACTGCGCAGTCAACGGCCCACCCAACCAAGCCATTGGAGGCTTTTCGCCGTCTACTAATGCAATACCAAACTCTCCCGAAGGCACTACGTCACCCCAGGTTTTCGTTCCTCCTACTACGGCGCAAGGTGGGGGCTATCAGCCCTTGAACAGTGTTGTTCCCCACGACAACCCGAATCCGATGGAGACTCCTATCCAGGTCTTCAACCCTCAGAGTTCAACACAGAACTTACCGGCTCAATCGACTGTCCGCGGTGTACCTCCAATTTTTCTAAATCCTGCAAATATATCTGCTCAAGGAGGCACCCTCCCAGCCACGACAACAAATGCCGCACCTGGACCAAACTTCTCTGATGTTTCTCCCCAAGCTTCGAATCCCGCTGGAACTCCGAACGAAGGGATTGTGCCTCCTCTCGCAACCCTCAACGCCGCACCTCAACTCATCTCCAGGGAACGGAGTCAAGACAGTTACTATTCCTCCATCATCCGTAACCAAGACTGGACCGATTTTGAGGCCTAATCCCCAAACGTCCAATCACCAAGCATCCAATCCCCAGATATCCAAAACGTCAATCAACACAGTCTCCGTCGTAAAGACTATCACCTTCACTGTCTTAAAATCCGGAACATCCCAAGTAGTAGTCAAAACGATTGCCAATACACAAGGCAACCCAGGAGTAGGCGTACTCACAAGTCTGCTTGGTGGCATATTGCCACATCCCACCACATTGAAGACTTCCACGAGGCCGCTAGCGACAATAAAGGTCCCACAGACCACGGTGAAGTCGAACCCGGGAAGTCCTGGGAAGCCGGGTTCGGGCAACAAGTCTCAAAATTGGTCGAAGTCGGCGACAGCGAAGAGGTCAAGCTCTGCGGCATTGAGTTCGGCGGCACCGAGTTCTGCTTCTGTATGTGACCCCTCTTCTTATGTGGCCATGACTAATAGTATTCAGGCTTCTGCCAGTGCCTCAGCAAGTCAATCTGCATCGGCATCAGGTAGTGCCAGCGCCTCCGTGAGTTATTCTTCCTTAATTTAAAGTATATACTTTACTTACATGGTATAGGCGTCCGGAACAGTAAGTGCAAGTGATTCAGTATATTGAGAATTCTCTTCGATCTCTTTTTAATCTCAATAAGCCGATCCTGACGTAAAATAGGCTTCTGCGTCTGCCAGTCCCAGTGCTTCGGTAAGCCAGATCCTCCTGTGCCTTGCCATAGTCGATATGTATCTGGACGTATGCTAATGAAATCAGGCATCGGCTTCCCAGAGTGCAGCCCAGAGCAGTGCAGCCCAGAGTAGCGCTGCCCAAACGACTGAGGCTCAAACCACTGCTGCTCAAACATCAGTAGCAGCCCAGACAACAAATGCTGCCCAAACAACAGACAGCCCAGGAGCGCAGACGACCGAAGTTTCTCAAACAACAGAAGCTGCTCAAACTACGAATGATATTACCCAGCCCGCAGACCCAGCCCCACAAACCGATAGATCCCCGGCCCAAGTCACGGATAGTCCTCCCTCGCAGATTACTGACAGTCCGCCAGCACAAATCACCGATAGTCCTCTCTCTCGGATCACTGACAGCCCCGATCCATGCGCTGATGGCTCATGTGATCCGGCTGTTGACCCAGCCCTCCTGTTGATCCGTGTGCTGATGGCTCTTGCGATCCCACCCCTATCGACCCGGCACCTATCGATCCAGGGTCTGGGGACTTTGGTGGTGGTGACTTTAGTGACTTCAGGATTCGCAAGCTTCGACGTGCTTGGTGAAGAGGTAATCGAGTCTGAGTCTCTGGTTCCCTTTTGGAGGAAAAGGACTTATCGGAGTTCGAAGGATGAATGCAATTTTAAACATGGAGGTGCATGCTGGTGGTTTGGTGTTTCAATTCTGTGCGCGCGAGGGACAGGAATTTCCCCCCTAACGGAAGTTAATTCTAATAGTATGTTTCTAGTATTTTCAGTTGAAACGGGCTTTTATGGAATTTGCAGAACATTATAGATTCTTCCCCATTTGAGTCTCGAAAGAGATGCCGACAATATATGTCGGAGATACTGTGAGGCTCCGAACATATCCAAGGACTCTGCAAAAAAAGCCCAATGAGTCGCTGAGGAAGGGAAACAGATTCCCATATTATTATTCTCATA
Source organism: Cairneyella variabilis (assembly GCA_001625345.1). Taxonomy (NCBI): domain Eukaryota; kingdom Fungi; phylum Ascomycota; class Leotiomycetes; order Helotiales; genus Cairneyella; species Cairneyella variabilis. The sequence goes on along the minus strand of AYLM01000386.1, from coordinate 12,448 downwards.
TCCAACGTGGAGGAGATTCGCCATGCCACTACCATGGGAAGGGAAGGAAAAGGAACCATGAGGGCGAAGAAGTCTCTGGAAGGGAGGAGCGACGCTCAAATGAAAGTGCGGAGCATGCAGCCAGCCTGAGTGACAAACGAAACTCAGATCAATGCAATCAAAGAACCACATTGGGCTAAGAAGAGGCCCTAAAATAAGTGACAAATATAGAAACACGTTAAAGCTAAGCAAGCAGTCAAGCAGATTTCTAGATCTCTTGCATCCTGGGATGCAGAGAAGATACCTTTCCAAGCAAAGGAATTTGTAATGCAAGATAAACAGACGTCGGAAGCTCGCATTGCAACTCTAACTAAACAATGTCAGAACACAAGGAGCTTTTGGAGATAATAAAGATGGATGTCCTTAGAAATCGCCGGCAGAATCATTCCAAAAAAAATTAAAGGTGAGGTGGATTCGGGCACTTTTCTTTCATACTCGCTTATTTTATGTCCTTAAATACCATATTTCAAAGTCTTCCTTCGCTGCAAGCAGCAAATCTCCAGATGGGCCAACCCATTATGACGGGCGCATTTGACAATATGGACGACACAACTGCGGCCCTAATTATCCAGCTCCAGCGCGAGGATGAGCTGGAGCTCTCCAGAGCATGCGAGAAGGGTGGAAATCAGAAGGAAGGGGAGAAATCAGACTTGGAAGTTTCATTGTCACTCTACAAGGAGGACCTCGAGAGTAATGCTTCGATCATATCCGATCATCGATTGACGAGAATTATCGCCCAAGCATGTCAGGCGGATGGCAGCGCCATTATAACTTCAGTTTCTCACGAACAAGCTGCAGCTAGCGACCGAGAGATAGCGTGCAACCTGGGTGGTGTTACTGCTCCGAATCCAGCCGTACCACAGACTATCAACACCGAGGGAATGGACGACGAGATGCTTGCAAAAATTTCGGCCCACTATGTCGCCATCCCAGATGTTGTAGCTAGCTTGGACACGGCGAATCAAACTGACAACGAGGTGGGATCGCCCAGCCAGGCTGCGTCCAGAAACCCACTCGGATCTCTCAATCACCAGTGCGAAGCTTGACAGGAACAAATCAGATTCTTCAATGTTGCTCGGGTCCATGTGGCCATGACTATTGTCGCAACTGTCTTTGAGGGCCATTTGAAGCATCCTTAAAGGACGAGTCATTATTTCCTCCAAGATGCTGTCGTCAGCATATACTCCCTAGGAGCATACCAGTACGCATCCTTTTGACCGCAGAGCTTGTGGAGAAATACGAGAAGAAGATCGAATTCGAGACCCCGAATCGAACCTACTGCTCGAATCTAGCATATTCAGCTTTCATCAAACTGGACACTATCGCAAATGTGCAACCTACCTGTCCGCGTTGCAATACATCAACGTGTACATTGTGCAAAGGCACGAGCCATGGAGGGGATTGCCCTGCAGGTGAAGCTCTGCAACAACTACTCCAGACTGCGAACGAGAACGAATGGCAACGTTGCTACTCATGTCGCCATTTGGTTGAACTCGAATATGGGTGCAACCACATGAGGTTCGTTCTCATTATGCACAGCTAGACTCTCACTAACCATTTTAGATGCAATTGCGGAGCCGAGTTCTGCTACGCCTGTGGAGAAAGATGGAAGACTTATGGATGTCCTCAGCGGCGCGAGGACCGTCTGCTAGCTCGTGCCAACCAAGTCGTCGCTCGCGACCCAGTTCATGACGACCCTCTACAGCAGAGAGCCCAAGCTGTGGCAGTGATGTAGGATTTGAGAGAGGGATACAATTGTGATCATCATGGGTGTGGCGGTGGGTGCCAGATCGACACCGTTGTGAAGAGTGCCGCCAGACGCTTCCATTCTACATATTTGAAAGTAGGCAGTGCAGAATCCTGGCTTGCAACAGGTGTCGGAGAAACAGACTGTAAGAAAATATTGCATTTGTGGTCTGGGATGTCCTCAGTTGATTGTAGCTTGGCAAAACGAATGGAAATCATGTAAACCCCAATAGCAGACAGGCTTTGCTAGGAACTAGAAGGGTCTACCAGGAAATCAATTGCCAACTTATTACAAGGAGTCCTCAGCACCTGGCCCCGAGAAGTTTAGGAGAATAGCATATTGATCGTTAGCCTCGTGTTTGTAATGAAGAACTTAAAAATCCTCACGTGTCATATAGCCTGATAGAGGGTTACAGGGAAGGAACAGACACATATTGAGGAAGAATCAGGACGCACCTGCCATAAAGGCCTGACGTCAGGTTTTAGGGCTTCGAGATGGACTTGAATCAGAGTCAGTCGACGCTGACCGTCTAGTTGTTTATGATTTGAAGCAGTCAGTGCCCACTGCCCAGTTTCTTACCGTTTGGCTCAGAATACCACAATGCTCTTCTATCATAACACCGCTTTTTGCCACCTTTATCATCGAAGAGGCGAAATCTGACGTCTGCGAAGGGTTCCCACAAATCTTTGACCATTGACGATGGACTGAGGAGAAGTTGGTAGTGAGTTTGTTTTAGCCTCGTTTAGAAGGCACGAATGGAAAAGTGGAGCGCACCTTCCTCAAGTTCAGCCTTGCGACACAACTTCTACGAGCAAAGTGAGTGGTCCATTTCTTGACAGAGACTTCCGCCGGACATCAACGACTCATCTATGCCATGCAGAATCTGAAGCGACGACCATGGATACTGGGGCTCGCTCTCCGAGAAATGAGCTGTTCCAGAAGGTATTCATCTCCCTCCGCTGCTGTTGCACCCACATCTGCTAACTTCCTCCAGCTTAAGCCCAGATGTATTGAGCTCAGCCAGCTAGCACTCCAAAGCGATGGCAGTGCTGGTAATTCCCAAGCCTTAATCAAATCTGCGAACCAACTTCTCGCCGTTCTTCAGCAGAATTGTCAGCGCTCCGATGGCGTCTTTGACCAAAAATTGGCAGATTACGTCTTCTTCCCACTGTCCCAAATCCTCCAAAGAAAGCAGACATACACCGATCCACTATCCGAGGTGACGATCAAGTGCACGAGAGTGTTATTGGAATATGGTTGGCAGGGATCCATTGCTCTGGATCTTGCCAAGCAACTTCTTATCCTTCTTACATTTGTTGCCGGTGGAGTGCCGGGGAAACGGTCTTCACCAATACCGGAGGAGCTGATGCTTGAAGCATACGGAGCTCTTGAAGCTCTATTCAGAGATCTGGCCGTTACTCCAAATGGTGCAACCTTCCTTATCGATGCTGGAACAATTCCAGCTCTGGGGCATTGTGTGACGGTGATTCTCGATGGAATTACAGATGGACCGTCGGCAGAGATCCAACTTCAAGCTCTACTAGCCTTGGATGCAGTATGGAGCTGTGTCAAGGATCCTCAGGCTCTCTCAAGTTTTCTTCCGGGAACAATTTCTGGGTTGACAAAATCTCTTATGCCTGGGACTGGTTCTCGAAGAACCAAGAAGACCATAATTTCCGCTCTCCAGGTGCTGAGGCATGTCCTAGTATCGATGTTGAGCGATATCCGCACCCGCAATATCAGGGCTGATACCAAGCCTATGAGAGAAGTATCTCTAGGCGATGGAGAGCAGACTCTGACCCATTCGTGGCTTAAAGCAACCGCAGGACAAATCAAATTGGCACTTTCCAATGTTGTAAGGCTTCGAAGTCACGATTCTGCGGAAGTCCGAAAATCTCTCAACATGCTTTGCATTACAATCTTGGACGAGTGTCATGATACTCTGGCAGACTCGGCTCATATTCTCGTTGAAACTTCCATGATTTTGGCAGGAGTAGATGATGAGGTCGATTTCAGCAAGAGGGTAACGACACTTGTTGACCTGGCTTCTATTCATCCTGATCTCTGTGATCTGATAAAAACATCGATATACAATTGGATCACGAGTCTGCCTCGGGTCATGCAGGCCAACGACGAGAGTGCGAAGTTCGCTACTCTGGGTAACCTATCAAATTCCCTTGGACTTCTCAAAAACCTAGGTCTAGAATCGTCAATACTTGTGGACGCTCTTGGCAGCTCCCTACGGGATAGCATAACTGTTACTCTCGAATCATCCCGCCCCCAGAAAGCCTTACAAGAAACAGCATTTGACTTGAACAGCGAGGCAGCTCTGAGCCTGACGACAACAAATGCTCTCACTACTCAATTTCAATCTGTTTTGATGGCAGAGGAGAGTCAGAGGCAAACTCGGACACAACTCACAGCATTGCTAGGTAGTCTGGGAACAAGGGAGTCTCAGATAAACATGGCCAGAGAAATGCTAGAATACGCTCGTGGCGCATCTGGACCTGGCTTGGTCTCTGCATTCTGGTTGTCGTCCCAGATTCTCAGATCTACTGCGTTGAACAATAAGGACCTTGACCTATTCTTTGAGCCGTCGCTCACCATGTCTGGAGACCAAGAAGCAGTTTTTCAAGAACTATTTTCATTCTCTCTTGCAGTACTTGCCAACGAAGAAACCTCGGACTGGCGCATGCAAGCGATTGCTCTAGAAGTTATGGCAGATAGAGCGCAGCAGACCAAGCAAGAATTCCGAACCGAACTGGTGGATGTATTATATCCAGTCACCCAGCTGCTGGGTTCTCCGAACTCCAAAGTGAGGGAGCACGCTATAACTTGCCTCAACATCATCTCCCAAGCTTGCGGCTACTCAAATGCGAGCGAGCTCATTGTGGAGAATGTTGATTACATGGTCAACGCAATATCGCTTCGGCTGAACATATTCGACATTTCACCACAAGCTCCACAAGTTCTGGTCATGATGATTCGTCTTACTGGCCCATCCTTACTCCTCTACCTGGACGACGTGGTGGGCTCAATATTCGCCGCATTAGATAACTTCCATGGTTACCACCACCTCGTCGAAACACTCTTCTCCGTTCTCGGAGAAATAGTCTCTGTTGGATCAAAATCAGCTCAACTACAAATCGAAGGCGCCCCAGAAATAGACCACCGCAAAAAGGCACCACCAATCCCCACATTCGAAGATATAGCCAAGTCGATCGGCAAGAAAAAAAGACCTGTACTCGAGAACGAGGAGGGCCTTGCCCACGAAGACTTCCCCCATGCTCCCTGGAAATCCGCGCAAACCCTGCTCGACGAAAAAGAAGCCGTCCCATCAGACGAGAACGAACCTCCATCTGAAATACAAAAACCCCCACCAACCAAAACCTACACCATGCTTCAATCCATCACCCGCCTCTCCCAACACTATCTCACGAACGCGTCTCCAGTCCTCCGAGCCAAACTCCTCGGCCTCATCGCCAGCTCCGCCACATCATTATATAACAACGAAGACCAGTTCCTCCCTCTCGTGAACGATATCTGGCCCCCACTCATTAAAAGACTATATGACTCTGAACCCTTCGTGCAAATCGCCGCCGTGGACGCAGTGTGTGCGCTCTGTCGTGGGGCTGGGGATTTCCTCTCCACTCGCATCTCAGGCGAGTGGCGGGATCTTATCCAACTCGCGCAAAGAGCGCAGAAGACTGCGGAGAAAGAGAAGAAAGGGAAGGCGGGACGGGGGATATATGCACAGAGCTCTCAGGTATGGGAAGCGATTGTCAAGTTGCTTGTTGCGATTGTGGAATATGTAAGGATTGATGATGAGATGTTCGATCAGGTGGTTGAGGTGTTGGGGCGCTTGGTGTGGGAGAGAGAGGAGGTGAAGGAGGTGCTGGATGTGAGGAATAAAGATGCGGTGTGGTTGGCGATGGAAGTTGCGGGGGTGAATGAGAGGGTTAGGACGCCGGAGCCGGTTGATGGGTATCATTTTACTTCGTTGACAAAATTTCATGCGGGACTCAAGGGGTAGAGATGGGTGATGTTCGATATATGGGATGACGAAAGGGAATAAATAAAATGGGATCTATCTGCAGAAGAGAAGCTGAAAGCAGGCCTCGCCCTTCAATTCACTCATTGAAGCAAAACACATCTCCTCACTTAACAATCAAACGCAAAAGAAAGAAACAATCAGATGCACTGTTGGTCTGGGAGATAGATGCAAACTCCTCCGACCGAAATGGCAAATTCGCTTATCACACGAATGCCAAGCCAAGGTCTATTTTCGGTAACAATCTGCACTCAACATTGGCTTTTTAGGTAGATCTGGTTATGACTTGAGCTTCAGATTCTGGACTACGACATTATCACTACACACATCCAAAATAAAACCAAAGTTTGAGCGATGAAGCACAGTACTTGATTGTTCCTATTGACGTAATAATCTTCAAACCAACTACATCCACTCAGGAATCAATACGGGTACATCTGACCCATCAATACCTATTCCCAACGATACACCCCATCATCATACAAGACTCGATGCCGCCTATTCCCCGGGCCTACCGAGAACCTGCGTCTCGGCAACTGCCTCTCTCTCAATCGTTGCTTCAATTCCTCCTCCTCCTGTACTTCCCACATCCTAGCTCTAACCTTCCTCTCCCTTTCCTCTCTATCCATCTCTTCCATCCTCCTTCTAATCTCCGCCTCCTCAAGCACAACCCGATCACCCACCGTCAACGCGCTCATATTTCTCGTCAGCTGATCGACTTGTACTTGCGGACGGATAAACGGGCGGGAGGACAGCTGTCGAGGGGGGATCGGAACCGCTGGACGACGACGGATTTCCTCATCTTGCATGCGGATCCGCTCTTCACGTCTCCGCTCAGCTTCCAGTTCCGCAATCCTAGCGTCGCGAGATGCGCGCCGCGCAGCTTCTGCCAGCTCCGCCTCACGTGCAAGACGGGAGTCGAAGCTGGTATGCGACGTACTTGGCGAATCCCATCCATATCCCAACGGACTCCGTGCCCTCTCCCTATTTCTCGAACCGATAACAGCGCCTACACTCGGGGCGCGCGGCGGTACATGGAGTGGACGTTCATCTACGATAATAGGACGCCCGCGCTCGTGGCGGGGGAAAGAGCTGTCTACTATGATCGGAGGAGTGGCGGGGGATGAGGGAGCAGTGATAGGGAAGGTTTCTAGGAATGAAGGCCTTGGTGGGGTACGGGGCGTGGGCGGGTGGTCGACTATTACGATGCGCTCGCGGTCTTTTCTATGCTGCCGTGTTGGGCGCAACTGCAAGGGCTCTTCTCGAGAGCGGTGTCGACCATGGCTTCGTGATCTGTGTCTTCGGTGGCCGTGGCTGTGGCCATCAGAAGAAGAAAAGGAACCAGACCAGCGGTGCGGGGGGGTATGCGGAGGTCCGGGAGGGAAAGGAGGCGGGAAGCGCGCTCCGGCATTCATGATGAACTCGGTGGTCGGCTCGTTGAAGTTGATTTTCCGTACCGGGTTCTCGGATGTGGACGTTCGCTGGCAGGGACGATTGAGCTGCGGTTGTCCGTATTGACAAAACTCGATTTTGCGGAATTCAATGGTGCGGTCGTCGGGGAATTTGTCGGTGTAGACGTTGATTACGCACATGGTACCGTCAGGTACACGTATATAGCTTGTTGGCTTTGTGTGCTGGTGGTGTTGGTATGCCGGAATGTGTTCGGTCTCAACACGCGTGAAGACTGCGGCAGTCTCTGGTGTTTGGATGCTCAAGTATGAGTGGAGATTTTGTGTGTTGGTGTTGAGGACCTCGATATATGAAAGGTCTCTTAGTCTTGTGTCAGTCGCCGAAGTCAGGGACGAAAAGTAGTCGCACGTCTGGTTCGATTCGATGGACTAGAGACATGGAGAAGACATATATAATGTCGTCTGTTGTTATGGGTGAAATTTGACGAAGAGGCGCACGACGGTGAGGTAGGTGAGAAGACTGGATGTGGAAAGGAAGGTACTGAGTGCGGCAATCTGAGTAATATGCGAGGCTGTGAGATAGACTTGATGCAAGCTGATGCACGATTTGCCTCTTGACAAATGATGGAAACTGCAGATGATGATAGGAGAGAGGGAAGGAGAGTGCCTGAATGGCGGGAGATGCATAACTTATATGTAGGTGTCTTGACTGGGTGGTGGTCTTGTGGAGGTCCAGCTTCAGCGGAGTCATTCGGCCTCAACTAGGCTAGGCAGACAGTGACTGTTCTGGGGGTGGAGGGTGTAGGGTGTAGGGTGTAGGGTGTGTGAAGCTTTGACGTTTGGGGGCCTCGCGGGACAGGACCACTAGTCCAATCCCGTCGGAAATGCGCCGTCGCATCTGCTGATTCGAAGTTTGGTGTGGAAGTGAAGAAGCCACACCCAGTCACAGCCCGCGACCAAGTGCGAGGCTGAGTCGGAGGCCCCGGTAACCGCTCCCACTCCCACGCTGTGCAGGACCTGTTTCCAGTACTTTGTTACCTAGTGACCGGAGCTCGCGCGCACGGGAAAGGCACAGAAGGATGCGCCTCAACAAGCCGACCCTTGGCCAGTCAAGCCTGTCAAGCCTGTCAAGCCTGTCAAGCCTGTCGAGCGTTGAAACAGAAACAGTCCCGTTTCCTGTTTGAACAGTAGTACTCGGCCGCCATGATGAAGGGGTGGATGGCGGCAAAGATGGTCAGCCGAGGAGGGAAGTTGGGAATGTGGGAGAGACGAGACGAACATGAGGACACTTCCCGATGGACCAACAACCCCAACAACCCCAACAGACCCTAGAATAGATCGCCGCGAAGCCGAGCTTTGATGACCGCGGGCCGGCGCGAAGAGTTTCCATTTCCATCCTCTTCTTCACCAGTAAGAACAGAAACAACGGTTACGGCAACAGCAGCATTATTGATCATGTTTCGCACAAAGGTGGTGTTAATATTGAAGGAGGGTGTGATGATTGCCATACGAGCCAGTGTGGGCGAATGAATGGAGATGGCCAGACATGGTTTGCGACGACGCTGCCCAAGCTTCCCATCCCAATTCTTACCCCATGTCTTCTACGATTCCAAAATCCCTCCGCATCCATCTCTTTTGGGATGAGGGTGCTGGCCCAGGCTGAGAATGTTCTGGCCACACCGTATGGCAAATGTTACTGTAGCACTTCAGCCCTCTGAAGCGATCGCTCTTCTCACACATCGGCTATTCTGCATGATTAGATACCGTATGACGGTGGATGCTGTGCAGGGAAGACATTCTCTTCCTGGTTCGCCGGATCGTGCATTGTGTGGAGATTATCCAGAGGCTTCCAGAGACTTGGGGTTGGTGTTTGGGAGGCTGCGGAGGCTGAGCTCCTGCAACAGTGAAGGGGTGGCAGCAGTGCTGGCCTCAACACCAGAGGCTGTGCAGCATTTCGCGCCAAATTCTCACGATGCCTTCCTTAAACCTCGCCGTCTTCACCAAACAAATGGCTTAATTCATCAGCCACTCTTTCGAGCCCAAGCTCCTCTGCAGTAGCTCCCGATGTCATCTCGTGTGGGCAGCAGTCATTGATGGAGAAGCTGCTTACTACGTAAGCATCGTGGAAGGCAAGGGATCCAGTCCTTCTCCTGCATGCTGATGAAGACCATTCGCCCGCTGTCCCCAGACCAAAGAGATCCTCCACGCAGGTACCCATACTCTTATCCGATGCCCGAACTTCGGATGAAGAATTGATTACACATCGAGAACATCATCGTGATGGCTTTCTAATTTTCATAGTCGTGTGGTGTTGTCGGGTAAAGAGCGTCCTCGGTGGCCGAATCCAGCAATCGGTCTCAATCATCACCACACACCAGTGGCAAGCCGTACAGACTCCTCGGTCTGCCTGCACTGTGACGAGAATAGGTACGATTAATTCGTAATACTCTCTATCCTTCAAGTTTCATGTGGGACAGTCCGTCGAGCGAAGGACTCTCTAGCCTAATACCAGGCAGGAGAGGCAACGACAACATCTGACATACCAAGCTTTCAAGTCCTGGAAGAGTCCTTCCTAATCACACCAACGGGTTCTTGTAGGGAAAGACGGAAGAATATCCTGGCTCAGCTGGACAAGGCCGAGTCAGCCTTACGGGAAGCCTTAGCGAATCCCCGAGTCACAGTCACGCAGTCGACGGGAAGATTTTCCTTGATACCCCCATGCGGCCATTGATCAATTGGACACCCTCAGATGGAATACGGTACGAAGCTTGCCAATGGAGAGGATCATGTGACACTTGAAGTTGTGATCTGCTTTCCTCTGCAACCATCATCACATGATGCAGGTCACATGGTCTATGTTGCAAGTTCAGAGCTGTGCTCGGAGATTTGTACGGAGGTGCCTAAGTAGGCTTTATCTATCCCAGCTAGCTACCTCTCACAAGGCGATTCCAACATAAGCCATCAAGACCAATACTGCAGCTTCTGAGCAAGAAAGCGCTAAAAATTCCTACTGTCCGTTCAGTCATCTCATCTCAGGAAAGTTCATGAAAAGATGACTCCAGACTTACAGCTTCTGATGCGGGATTCGGATCATATTTGAACGCAATTTAACGCAATCTTTATGATGATAGCTGTATAGATTGCTTTTGCTGACCAAGTCTGAAAAGGGACTCGATGGAGTCGGTTTAGAACACCTTTCTACTACATTTTCATGCAAGGGACTTGAAGGATCGTCACTCTTTTCTCAACTCGCATGTTAAATTTCCATTTTCATTCGTTTGGCGCCCTTTCGTGCGGCCAGATCGAGCTCTGAACCGCAAACAGCAAACAGTTGTCCTGCGTCGTACCTGACATGATCCACGAGGCTTTGTGAAACGTTCCGCCTCGTCGGCGACAGGTCTGAAAATAGAGGCCAAAAATGAGATTCATCAGCTCACGAATCTGTTTTCTAAATATTTTGAGTAATCCATATACTTTCTTTTGGTCTCCTTACTCGAGATGCCTACTTCGAGTCGCCTTCCTCGGATAGCTCTTTGCCAGCTTCCACATTCCTCGTGCGGTTCCACATTCTTTTGATTTTTCACGCCTTCGATCTCTTTCCTTAGCAACGCCACTTCATGCACTCTCTTTCTTCACTCTTCAATAATTAAAGCCATTGATCCGATTTACGATTACCCAACAATGACTTTATGATATCCCCTTCTGACTCTGTACGCCACTCGCAATACACGATGTCGACACATATCCTCCGCTACCTACGAACTCGAGCCCTCAACCTCCCCCGAACCTCACGCCTCCTCCTAACCTTTGCCATCTCCACCCTCATCCTCCTCTCCTTCCACTCAACCCGCACGCGCCTCACTCAAATTCCCGTCCAGCTCATCGAACAACACGTAATCAAACAGTCTCACGGCGCCTACCGGATCTCCACGTCCAAACTGCCTTCCGTCAACTTGGTAGTCGCAGCCACCTCATCCGAAGACATATCCTGGGTCTCCCAACTGCGCGTCCCAGGAATGGTCGTGATCCCCTACATCGCGGACAATCTTACCTCTCCCTACCACGCCGTCAAAAACAAAGGACATGAGGCTATGATGTACCACCAGTACTTTTACGATTTCTACGATGAATTACCTGATGTGAGTATACTGATACATAGCCAAGCGCGGAGTTGGCATGTCGAGCAGTTATTGGAGCAAAGTATGGTTTTCTCATTAGAGAGACTGGATTTAAGGGAAGTGCAGAGGAGGGGGTTTGTTAATCTGAGGGTTACGTGGGGCATTGGGTGTAGTAGTGGGAGTATTAATACGAGTAGGGTGGCTGAGGAGAGTGTGGGGAAGCCGGAGGAGAGGGAGATGCAGGAGGTAAGTTCCCTACTTTTCTTTTCGTTTCCATTACACATTTCTTGTCCGATATGCCATCTGTTATTGAGCCTGACGAGCAGGGCATTGACGCGCATTTGGACGTCGAATCCTTCGAATGACTCCAGGAATGAAAGAAAGAAAGTGACGAGATGAGTATGAGGATTATAGCTAATGCTTTTGAATGACAGGCATTCCGCGCGAACTTCAACGTATATGATATACCAGAGATACTGGCTACGCCCTGCTGTTCCCAAATCGCGGTCACTAAGGAGCGCATTCTCTCCGTCCCCCGCGCCCAATACCAGCACCACATTACCTGGCTCCTGGAAACCAAGTAAGCGTAACCTGCTCCTGTATTTTGCGCTTTCCTATTTTGCGCTTTTCTCACCTGCAGTTGTACTCCGTTTGCTGCAAGGAGCAATTTGCGCTCCCTTCCTTGAAAAGGCAATTGCTGACTCCCCCTTTCTCAAGGCTACCCGACAATATATCAGGCAGAACGTGGGAACATACGTGGCAGTATTTATTTCCGGGGAAAAGTATCGATTACCCAATTGAGCATAAGGCGTATTGCAGGCTGTATCATATTTGTTTTGGTGGGAGGGAGGAGTATGATGAGTGGATTGAGCTTATGCAGGTATGTTTGTTTAGATTGTGCCCTTGGTTCTGGAGCTGAGGGCTATGAAATGTGGCTTAAGAGCTGTTTCGAGAGCGGCGGGTTGGAGCTTGGGGTCAGGGTTGGGGAGAACTGTCGGAGCCTGCGAATATGCTCTTAAGCCATATCTCTGGCTCTCTAGGGAGGGAGAGTGTGTGAGATAAGTCAGACCCCCCCCATTCGGCC
>AYLM01002024.1:0-13348 GCA_001625345.1 Cairneyella variabilis | reverse complement strand
AGCTAAGCGAGGTGGCCGACATGGGGGGGTGGCCGAGATGGGGGGGGTCTATCTTATTGAGCACTGTCGCAGACGTTGATGCCCTGCTCGTGGACCTGCGCCAAAACCATGGCGGCAGCCCCGACACTGTGGCCTTTATGCTATCATATTTCCTGGATAACGGTCCAATCCACATCCTCGATTTCGTGGACCGTAACGGGAAGGTCGAGCAAGCATTCTCTACTCTTCCTGTTGATGAACTTCCGGCAGGCACACACACTTTTGGAGGGACAAAACCTCTCTTTGTACTCACTACTAGCGAGACTATCTCTGGTGGTGAAGAAATGGCGTATGATTTGCAGGCATTCAAGAGAAGTGGTGCTGTTATCGGAGAGGGGAACGAGGCAACTGCAGGTGCTGCAAACCCGATCACGCATCCTAGGTTCATTTGCGAGGAAATATTTGGTGAAGGATGGTGGCTTGTTGCCGTACCAAGCGTAAAGCCTGTACATGTGATTACCGGGACAAATTGGGAAGGGACTGGTGTCATCAGTGACGTTGTGGCTGGTAGTGGTAAGTGGGTGGGAGTGAATGATGCACTGGAGGTTGGAAGAAGGCTCGCAAAATTGGCGTTACAGACGGAAGAGCCTCAAGAGGAGCTGTAGCAAATTTAGCCCATTTGAAAGGGGGGCTTGGAAAGCCATGTAGAACTCTATCTATACCTTATTTTCATACTGTCTCCTTTCGAAAGAGTGAAGTGAACAGGTGAAGTCTTTAATCCACCCCAATGAAGCACTTGCCGCCGTCCTCCAACCTCGCCCATATCCCTCGCCGGCTACTCCTCAACAGGTGAGTCTTACACCATCTGTTCTGCGACTTTCAAAGCAAGAATTTAGCTGCAATGGTGTCCAGCTTCATGAGGACTGCATTTTCTAGAGACTTCGCAGCGGGAAACTCGAGACAGCGTTTGCCACAAAGAGGTTCAGAATGAATCAAGGAAGGCGACTGATTGAGTTTTACCAAGTGAGATGATTGAACGGAATAAGCTTGAACTAAATGACACGAGCAGGAGTGAAAATAAAAGGGTCGTTACTGGAAGCAAGAAGAACTTGTTATCCAGTTTGCTCAAGGTGGCAGATTGATTTGAAGTTTGTGCCCTTGAAGCCGTACTTTGGCTTACTCAGCGCTGAGATGTGACCCAAACCCTCCTTTCTGGTTGGAGCTCCACTCACTGAAAATCACCACAACACAAGAGAGCACACAAGACTGTCTCGTGGAATGCAGGCAATGTAAAGTAAGGGAGTTACTATTATCGCAAAGCTACCTCACTTAGCCAGCCGTCCACCGACTACTAGATATATATAACTTAAGTGCTATCGCGTTTGAATTGAATTGCTATCGCGTTCGGATGCCTATGCATGCTATCGTGTTTGGATATGCTATTACTATAGCGATAGTATGCCAACAGGCAATAACCATTTGTATTAGACTCATTATCACTGCAATTTATGTATGCACATTCTAGTAGTATGCGGCTATAGAAGGGGATTTCGGACATTCTCTGGAACAATCTTTCTTGTCCTACATTGTCCCAAGAATCTCCTTAGCAACCCTCTCGCCAGATCTTATAGCGCCATCCATATACCCTATCCAATAATTCGCTGACTCTGTGCCTGCAAAATGAATCCCTTCAAAAGGTGTAGTAAGAGCCTGAGCATACTGTGTTAGCACTCTAGGTGGCGCAAAAGCCACGGGGCCACCTCTAGACCACTCCTCATTATCCCAGCGCTGAATAACCCAACTGCTTACTTCCGTAGCTTGTGGCCCAAAATAGTTCACATAGTCCTGAAGCACCGCAACTATAACATCATCTTCCGACTTCGCGTCAAAGGCACGCATCTCGTCGGCTTCCATGAAGCCCATCATCGCACCGTACGAGCCGTCTGCAGGCGAGCTGTCAAAAGTCGAGCGCACAACTCCGCTGTCGCTCACCACTTGGCCGGTGAGATTGTTGGCGCGCCAGAAGGGGGTCGGGTAGATGGCGATGGCTTTTCCGAGAGCACCCATGTGCAGTCTTTATGTGAGTTGGTCTCGGCTAGCGGGCAGGATCGGATCATAGCTGATTCGGGCCGCCAAGGGAGGAGACATGGCGATGACAACGTTTGTGGCTTTTACTAAGAGAGCATCTGACTCGACGAGGTATCCATCACCAGATTTGGTGACACTTCGCACAGGTGCATTGAGGACAACGCGACCGGAGCCGAACTGCTCCGCAAGCTTGATGGCAAGTAGCTGGGTCCCACCATTGATACGTGTTGCCTGTGCACCGTCTGGAGTCTCTGTGAGTCTTTCCAAAGTCCCCACCATGGTCTCGTTGCCGGCGGAGGCAATGTAAGGAATTGTGTAGAGAAGCGATAATTCAGACGTCTCGGCCGAGAAGATGAACGTGGTTGCAACGTCGAGTAAGAAGCGTGCAGATGGCAGAGTAGTTACCGTGTCCAGCCACGAAGACATGGTCTGGCTATCCCATTCCAGCGCTCTGAGGTGGCTCCATGGCGCGTTGACATCGAGTTCTGCAGCCCACGCGTCGAGCTGTCCTTGTGCTGCTGCAACTTGTTCGAGACTGGGGATATCAACAGGAGGAACAGCTCCGGTAGGTCCACCTGTGGTGTATGTCGTGAGTGGATTATTCTGCCACAGCAAATTACTGCCATTGTTGTATGTATCGTACGTAGTAAGTCCGAGGCTATTTGCAAGGGCAATCACTCGGTCTTGGGTAGGACCTATAAACTCTGCGCTAACCTCTGTTACACCACCACTGGGGAGCTTCGCATTCAACACTCGGCCACCAACTCGATCGCGCGCTTCAAGAATAATGACAGACTTCCCTCCTACGAGGAGATCTCTAGCAGCCGCAAGACCCGATAACCCACCGCCGACGATGGCGACGTCAACGTCATAGTCAATATCCCTGCGGTCGGCAGCAACACTAGTCACACAGCAATATGCAAAGACTGAAATAGCAAGGATTGAAGTGCAACGCATTTTGGAACAACTAACTAGGTAAAAACGAAGCTGGATGTGTTAAGTAAATTGAATGACCTACGTCTTGGTAGCGGCACGGGGTTTTTATATCCTCTGATCGGCCAGTCATCGCCCAACTTCAGCCTATACTTCCAACCTTAGAAAGGGTAGTTTCTCCGCGTCCTGTTTGCTGATGACCGGAATGCTCGGAGCGCCAAGAAAATATCTTCACGAGAAGTGTTAGTCTACTGTACTGGAAAGGGAAGTGCAGCAAAGAGAGGGGTAATACGAGCGGGGTAGATCCTTCGTAAGAGGATGTTGACCTCGGAATTGCGATGCGCGCAGTGCAAGTGAAGTAGAGAGAGCAAATTGTCTTGAACAGAGCCGACTGCTCTTGCTACGTACGGTACATATACGTGCATGAGGCACCCCCAGCACTACACGACATGACCAAGGTGTGAGATCTCCAAACGGCGAAAGAGGAAGAGAGTAAAGTTAATAGCACCATCTGTAATGTCGCTGACTAGGAGAATCTTGGCGGTCAGAAAGCGAGGATCCTCTAAGGACATCGGGGTCCTCCTCAATCTATGCCTTACGAGTGCTATCTGGGATCTTTGACTTTATTAGCAAGCGGAGGCAAGGAATCGGTCAATTTTGGAAACGAGTGAGACACTCCAGTAGAGTGAGATACCTAAATATATCAGATATCTAGCGACGTGAGACACTCAACAGAATCGACGCTTATGATCAAGCGAGGTTGGTACGTAGTGAACCTTGTTCGAGGTTAAGTGAATGGGAGGCGAAGATTCTTAGCGACTGTGAAATGCCCATCTTTTGGCATAAAGCGTGGCCATAAAAAGGTGCAGCTTGTTGTAGGAAATGGCAGTGGTAAATGGGTATAGAATCATATGCACAAGATCAAAGACATTGGGAATTCGTGGAACAGTTTCCTTGTAGAGAGACACCAGAGTCTCATTGTGCTCTCAAAAATGATGCTGAGGAATGACGAGTGATGTGGAATCCATTCATTCTCTGACTTGAACGGCTGCCAATATCAAGTTGATATCAGTGAGAGGGTCAGATCCGGATTGTTTCTCGAAGGATGCTGCTGATGCAGTGGTTTGATGCAGGCTCTGGAACAGGGGTTCCCGTGCTCTGGCTGTTCTGTGAATGGTTGTGTAAAGGGCGTAGTCCTAGCAACAGTTTCTGTAGCCGAAGCTTTTCCGGAAGTGGCAGATGAAGAGTTGGACGCACTGCAAGACATCAATAACAAATTGAGGCATCGGAAGACAGAAGCTTGTGATACAGAAGACAGTGTATCACAAGCTTGGATGTTGAGGTAGAAAAAAAGATACATAACTTTTGGATGGTCCTTGAGGGACTTCACCGCCTGCCTGTGCTTGGAGTTTGGCCTTGAGCTGAGCGATCTGCATCTGTAGGTCTGCCAAGGTCGGTTGTGGCAGCGCGGTAATTCCTAGCTGTTGCGGGAGGAAAAGTGCTCTGAATGTTTGCGCTACCAGTGGTCAGTAACTTGTAGTGATAAACAAAAAGTCGCAATAGACCGCACGAGGAATACAGATTCGTGGTAGACAGTGACAACTGCCGACCTATGTACAGCGTACCTTTGAGTGTTTGTGGCAGGAGCGATGCGATGTCTGTGGATGCGACGAGAGGAACTTGCTCGACAGCGACAGCATTGGATGCGAGAGCTTGGGCGGCGCCGGTCATACGGGCCTCGTCGAGATTGCTAACAGTCGTAGTTTGGATTACAGAGACCGGTGGGGGCTGTATGGGGCTGTTGTCGTCCTCCCCGGGTATGTCCCACGGGACGTGGTGGGATGGTGTTTGACCAATGCTGGTACGCACGAGCAGTGAAGGTTTGACAACTGCGTGGTTGATGAAGTTAACGATGAAGAAGAATATCCCAGGAATGTAAGATCTGCGGAGTTGAGCAACGAGAATGAGAGGATGAAGGGAGGTGAGAAACAAGATAGAGCACACATCTGCTCAAGATCGTCGTAGTCGACACCGAACATGCTGAGAGAGATCTGGAATTCTTCCTTGTCGGCCGTTTTGTCAAATGATTGAAGCGGCGTTTCTGGCAATTGAGAACGTCAGCTTCATGACTTTCCGATGTTTGAAAACGCGGGAGACATACGTGATTGAAGACCGTACGTGGTGGCAAAGGGAAGTCAATGACTTTCTTGTTCGCAAGTTTGAAGAGTGGACAGAAGGTTGTGACACACTTAAGGTTGTATTACAAACTCTGCGTGCTGAAGAGTACAATGTGGAGACGGTAGAGGGTTGTGTAAGAGTGGAAAGTTTTGTGTCTGTTAGGAGAAGAGAGGAAGATGAGAAAGGCCCTTATATGGAAAGCAGATGGGCGGTGGAGAAAGGAAGAAGGCTTGTGATACGGCTTGGAATTGTATCACAAGCCCGTTGCGAGTAAACTCAAGATGAAAAGATGCCTTAGGTAGAAGATTTACATGATGTGCTAGGAGATGGGCAGGACCTTTGAAAAGTTGCGATACAGGCAGGCTAGTGTCTCGCACCTTACCATACGTTGAGGGAATAGAGGCTTGTTTGCGAGATGAAGGTGTGTGGGTGCTTAGAGGAGGGAATGTAGAAGCGGTGAAGAAAGAAAGCAGGGAAAACGACTGTAGACGGGCCCAAACGTTGCGCTCGCAAAAGCGATCTGCATAGCAAATTTTATTGGTTGAAGATAGGAATCGATGATGGAAGACTTCTCCGAGAGGAAAGTTTCAGGCAGTGAATATATAATTCAATGGATTTTAGAGAATAAAAGTCTCCTTCGACTGAAAACACTACTCGCTCAGCTGTTGAACTGCAATACCGTGATCGAGTACGGTCTGTCAAAGTCAGCATTTGCCATCAAAATATCAGCAGGAATGCTTACGGAACATTCCAACTCCAACTTCCATCCGACCCAGGCTTGGTGAAGGTCAAGTTGAGCGGCTGAGGGGTGATGCCAGTGGCGTTGTTCTTATAGTTGAACGCATTCGGATCTGGGTTGGTGAGAATGGAACCATTGACCGAGCTCCAGGCAGATTCGATGTCAACTGTTAAAGGAACTGTTGTTGAATTGACGTTGCTATGCCCTGTTAGCTCGAATCTCAAGCACCAAATCGGCCTACTCACATGACTTTTAAGAAAACGCGATTATCTTCCATACTCGAAGCCCAATACAGTGGTCCAAAATCTCCCTCAGTGTTCTTGACTTCAACTGACTCGGTGCCACGGTAAGCATTGAAGAGCTTCTGAAGGTAGTAGCTAACGCTGTTGACCGTGTTCATGGGGTTCGCATCGAATGCAACCAAGTTGGGAGTCCAATTGTACCAATTCCAGTTTTGCAAGCTGGGTGCATAAGAAGTAAGCTTCACAACGTTCGGGTTTCGCTCAGCTCCCAAGAGATATACGCCCTCAGCAATGGCAGACAGGAGGCGAGGGTAGAAGATGTGAATATCCGGAGGGTCAGAAAAGTCGTCAACTTCTGACGGCGTATCAATCTGGAAGACTGAGTATTCTCCAACGAAGATCGTCACATCAGTGTTGTTGGTGGCCTCTTGCCAGTTGTCCCAAAAATCGAAGCTGTTGATGAAGAACGCCGGGGGTTCGTAGTGGTGGGTATCCCACATTGATCCCGGGGGAAGGTCAATTGTGTACAGCGAATTTTCATTGTATGCCGTGCTGATGTAGATGATGCCGGGATATGCTGCTTTGAGACCTTCGTACAGATACTTGAATCGGAAAGGGTAGTTCTGACCAAACCAGTCCTCGTTGCCAATCTCCACGTACTTGATGTCGAATGGCTCTGGATGACCATATTCCGCGCGCTTGGCGCCCCAGTAAGTATCTGTGGATCCCATGCAGAATTCAAGTTCGTCCAGGGCTTCCTTCAGAATTGGGTAGAGTGCAGCCTCAGAAGAGGGAAACTCATCGGCATCTCCTTCGACAGCATCTCCAAGCGAGTAACCACTGTAGACAGCAAGGACGTTTTGCATCTCCATGGATTCTGTCCATTCCAAGAACTCCATCAAGCCAAGCCCGTTGGTGTTGTAGTATTCTGAAAACGATCAGCTATTTTCCAGCAAGAGAAAGTGGTACCCACCCCAGTTTCCGGGTCTGGGCCACCGATCCTGGAGAGGTCCAATAGTTTCCCACCACTTCCAGCGAGTTTGGATTGAGTATCCTTCGATGTTGTTGCCGCCTGGCCATCTCAAAAACTTGGGTCCCAGATCATAAATATTTTGGCCGAGATCCTTCCTCAGCCCATTCTTGTAACCTTTGAAAGTCTCACCGAAGAGACTGATCTGGTCAAAGAAGTAGGTTTGGCCAGCAGCTGCAGTGGAGTTGAATGTGATTGCCAGCGTATTGTTGGAATCTGGAGCAGTAACAGTGCTCACAATCTCAGCGCTGACAAATGTGTAGTTGACGACATTCCACGATTGAGCTGGGATGACAGTGGAGGCCCAAATCTCTCCAGTGGTGTTGGATCTCAGGGACACGGTGATCTCGGTGGATGGGTTGTATTGGTTCCTTACTTGATCTGGGTAGATGAAGAAAGAAACATTGTAAGTTTGAGGGGTAACTGGAATACCCCACCAGCCCAGGTTCTCGAATCCAACCGGAGTCGAGGATGAGCTTGCTGTCGTTGGAATGTCGAGAGCAAGGACAGTCCGATGAGAATGAGTGAGAGGGCGCAAAGCATCCAGACGAATGGTGGTGCCTCCGACTTGTTGATATCCCGTGATCACCGGTCCTGGTTGTTTTAGCGAAGCTCATCAACTTTCAAGATTTCCTTACCGTATGCAACACACGGATTTTCTTGCCAAATGATGCTGTTGTCAGGATAGTTGGCAATGGTTCCCCACTCAATGTTCGATCCATCAAATGCTCGATTTACCAAGAGCTCGCCGTAAATTCCTCCATCTCCAGAGTGGTTGATATCCTCAAACATCCATCCGTAGAGATATGGCGCAGTGGCGTTTTTGGTGCCACTTGTGGTCAGGACGTTAAGAGCTACCCCGCTTGAGTTTGCATATTGACGAGTAACATGCTGCTGTCCAAATCTCGGCAGTTTTGGGCCAGCAGCCGCAAGGCCGAAGAGTGCCAGGAGGCTCAGACTGGATGTCAACATGATGGAGCAAGTGGCTTGGGGAATACTCACTTGTGCTGGGAATCTCAATATATACTTACTCAGGCCAACTCACTCCTCAGCCGGAGCTCATCCCTAGTAGAATGACATCTTGACGGACGGATAATTGGTGTACTCATTTCCACGACGATGGGGAAATGCGGGGACAAGCGTGCGGACTAAGTCGCGTTGTGGTCTGGCAGAAGAAAGCTGTTCATATCATATGGAAGATCAGATGGGACGATATGCGCACCAATGATGCGGGCGGTGAGATGCGGTCCTGCGGAAGAGTGGGGTAGTAGAGTAGAGTAGAGTAGGGTAGACTCTCAACAGGGAATTATGGTTTATCCGGCCGTTTTTTAGACCTTTCTCATGGCTTTGAGTGGACGAGTAGTCGTTCAATCATGATCGGCGGGGTATACGCGCTCGAATGATGGTTCCCGAATGAGGGGAGATGGTCGAATGATTCCGCGCCGAACTCGACGGGACCGCCACCAAACGGATGGCTGGCCGTTATGGCTGGCCATTGCCGTACTTATAAGTTCCTGGATGCAACGCGGTGATTGAAATAGAGGCCAATAGCGGGACAGCGACTGAAAATTCAGGCAAGCAGGGCCTTGGAGAGGCCCCGATTTGGGGCACTGGCACCCGAAACAGAAACAAGCTGGGCATCAACCCACAGAATTGCATTACGAGTACAGTACGAATGAAGCTTGCTGCTGCTCGTCCTGGCCCCTTCTCATCGAAGACTCCTGCCTGCTCAAACACTTTCACAATTTCCTCATGACTGCGCGTCCTTGCGAATTGCGACGGATTTCAGTCACGCACGATGCACATCAATTGAGCTTTCTGGATACAATTGCATTAAAATTCGATCCCCATATTCGTTCTTCCCTGGTTCTCTTTGTTGGATTCTTCAATTTTCGTTAACCTGGGACTGGCAGTGCTGACGGGGGCAAGTGTGCGAAAGCGAGAGGGACAACTTGCTTCTTCCTCGTCCAAATCTTGCCAAAATTACTCAAATGGCTTCTTTCGCACCTTTTAAAGCGGTCAGATTTCTCCTTTTCCGTGCCAGTGGACACGAAATGGCTGATTGTACCGTAAAAATGCATCATTAAGGTACCGCACACGGTTAAATCACGTGATACTCTCTTGAGCCGCCATCTGTTGCGATATGGCTGCCTAAGGCAACTGAGGCGTTCACGTCTCAGTCTACGTTTCGCATATAGGTTATAATGTGGCCTCTATTCCGTAGTTTGCTTCTACTATAGTTGACATGACAATATACACTGATTTCCCCTATATCTTGTATGTCAGTAGTGCAATCCATTGAAAACCCAGTGTTGTTATGGCGAACTTAGTTGCTATATAGTGCTTCTGCCTTTTAGCGTTTTTTTAGCGATTTTAAGGCTGAATTACCTTATGCCCAGCGAACCCTATTTAAAGTGATAAATGCATTTTGAAATACTTAAATATCACTATAACCACTCCTTTATAATTAGTCTAATTGCTTTAATTAAATATTATTATGCCTCTTAAACTTCGTAAGAAGCCTTCTATAACTAGGAAGCTATTTAACCAACTGGAATCGGCGCTATCAATACCTAAGGCACCTAAGAAGGCCCCTTTAAAGACCTTAAAAGCACCTCTTAAGTTAATATAATAGCCTTTTAAGAAGACTAATAGTAAGCAGAACGCCTTATTTAACTCTGCCTTTATTAATAGTACTCTCTCATATTTATTAAAGGTTATCACTCCCTTAATGGCGCCTTAGCCTCTCTCAATCGCTTCACTAGCCCCACTCTAACTATATCTTTATTTATTCGATATACGAGAGTATTTAGACTAGTCCGAATATGCTTAATTAATGAAAATAGTGAATATATTAATAGATAGCTTTAAGGAATTATTTGTTCGCGTAATCATTCATAAGATTAAGGACTATAAGAAAGAGTGTAATATTAAAGGTATATTTAAATTATTATAATAATGATATGCTTAGTTAAGAGCTAAATCAGTATTTGAAAAGGCGTTAATTAATATAGATAGAGGTTGGGAAGAGTTTTAAACTATTCTATATCTTTATAAATTAAAATGGGTTATTGTTTATATTGTTTATAGACTAGAGCTAAGTCCTAGCGACTTCTTCCTATCGTTCTTAAGGGAGAAGGAGCCCTTTATAAGAGAGAAGAAAGGATCTACTCTTCCTATAATAATTAAAGAAGCTATGAAAATATAGAAGCAATTAGCGATATTAATAATAAAGCTTAAGGCTAAGAATTAATTTAAGAGTGTTGCAAATTAGAACACTTATATAGGGTTCTTATGTTTATTAAACCTTCGCTAATCTTATTTAAATGATAATTATAACGTCTATAATAAGGGTGGCTATTATCTTATAATAGAGAATAAGCCTTATTTTAAGCTAACCGTCTCTTAATTATAAATCTAGGCGAAAAAGTATGCTATAACTCTAGTTAACACTTATCTTATTATAATCGAAGAACCCCCCCTTTTCATCATTAATAAGGCTATTAAATCCGTAAATGCAAAAGCTATAAAGCTTGCCCGATTAGTTATAATAAAAGTTTGATAAGATTAAAAGCGCTATATAGAAAGTGAAAGATTAAGATTTAGGACTAAATCGTAAGATACTCATTAAAAGAGTCGGAGTCGAAGCTATCGTTAAAGCTCCCATTATAGCTCTTATTATCAACAATCCTATAAATTAAGAATATAAAGTAGTGATAGCAGCTCTTAATTACGCTCTTTATAAAGAAGCCTGTCGGGAAACTCGCAGTTTCCTTTGAGTAATCACGTGAATATCTCAAGGTTTTAAGACTTGCTATACAAGTAGGTCACCTTAACGTAAAGTAATCCGATTGTATTATAGCTTATATCTACCCTTCTATTTAAGAGGGATTCGTACGAGATAAATGAATGAATCTCGTACGCTTAATCCATACGAATGCTTTGTACGAGACGTTAATTGTATTATATATGCTTAAGGCTCTGGCTTTATCACTCCTGGATTATGCATCTTAAACTGTCTTTAGCCTAGACCTAAGTTATCCTCTGCCGATATTGTAGTGGGGTAACGTGACCCACGGTCACATGGTTCGCAGACATGTGTCCTTATGTCACGTGACCCTCACCACCTTCAAAAGCTATCGCGGCGTAGTCTTAGTTCTTTAGGCAAATGCAACCCCTTTTGTCCTCCGTCTAGAGATACGAGAATCCCCTCTACAATATCCAGACACTAGCAATTCTTTCTTTATGGCTAAAGAGCCGTACTGCTATACGTGTTATATAACTAGCACTAGTTTTATACAACGCTAAAATGCCCCTCTTTTCAGCCTTAGCTTTCCTCTTTTATTAATATCAATACTATCACTATCATTATATAATCTCCTTCTCTCCCCTCCTTGCTTTCGTATAATGGACTGCTAATATCTCACTCATACGATAGGGCCCTTATCCTTTATAATGCTATCGTCGCTACTCTCGCTATCGCGCCCTTTAGTGGGAATCCGGTTCTGCATATTAAGGGTTAATAAATAGTATCTTTATATTATAATGCTTTATAATAAGCAGTCTTAGCTTTATTAGGACGTAATATGCCCTTTTTATAAGGTCGCATCACACCCTCGCAGCTTGCGATATATAGGCCTTCATACGTTAATGCCCTCTTAATCCAATCTAAAGGTATCGTCACTATGAGACTATATACTAAATGTTCCCGGCGTGGGCTTAGCCCTTTTCCCGAGTGTGCTAAGCTGGCTGGTCACTTTAGTGAATACTATAGTAACTATAAGTGGCGCGATTATGCTGCTTATTATCATTCGCCTTTATATAAAGGTGATGATAATGAGGGTAACGATAGGTCTGATTCCCCTAGTGAGGAGCCTGCTCCTCCGCCTAGGAGGCCTGCTATTAGCGCGCCTATACAAAGGGGCCTTCTATTAGGTACGCAGAATAATCCGATCGTGATAGATTAAGCAAGGTATATATAAAACTTCTCTTTTTTTTTTTTTTTTTCGCGAGCACATTCTACCTAGCACTTATCCCTATACTAAGTCTTATAGGCCTTATACAAAGACTCCCTAAGTAGGGACTCAGACGTTCTTCAACCTCTGTGTAAGGTGTTTGGGACGAGTACCTATTCTAAAGAAATTAAGAAGAAGTAATATTAAAAACTCTAACTTTGTATAATATTTAAATAACTCTTAAAAACTCTTAAGAAATCCATATCCTCTGACTCTACTTTTCTTCTCGTTTGACCTATCCCTTTATTTATATAGTAATTTCGTTTGAATTTAAGAACTTCTTTAACGTTTTATTAAGTATTAACTTTATTATTGCATTTATTGGGTTGTCTTATCTATTAATCCATCGTATCTTAACAAGTTCTCTTTATTTATACGATTGCCTTAACGCTATAATATCAATTATAAGGCGTTTCTCTTTTATCGTATTAAGTTTAATTAAGCATTTGTATAAAGAGTATGAATCTATATAAACGATAATAAGAGGGGTTAATAGATCGAGCTGGGTTATTATTATCTTAATTATATCGTTAATAGCTATTGCTATATTAACTCCTTTAACTATTGTATAGATCTTAGATGCTAAAACGCTTTATATAACGCGTTTATTCTTCGTACTGCTTTAATAGATTAAGTTGCCTTTAATTATAAATGTATTCTTGTTATACGACTTGTTTATTAAAATGATTTTATATCCGATTTAAGAACTTAAGTCCTTATTGTTAGTAAATAACCCGTCTATAAAGATAAAGAGCTTTATACGATAGAGGTCTATAAGAATATATTTAATTCCTCGTCCTAGATTATCTAATTGTCACTTTAAGCGTTTATTTAGTGCTACAACCTCTGTATTTATAGGTTCTTAGTGTTAAGCAGCTATTAAAAGGTCGAACGCTACTTCTAATTAATATGTAATTATTAAATAAGCCCTATATGCTTGTTATTCCCTATAGTCTATTATATGAGTGGCCGACTTTAGGTTTACGACTTATAGCTTCTTCCCTTAACCCTTTTAAATAAGGATGATCTTATTATTATTTTAGTGAAGAATGCCGCTATTAAAAATTAATGGTGTGTTGTATAAGAGTGTCTTTATTAGTCTTACGCTTAACTTTGCCTTCTTTAACTCGCTATCTTTAATTCT
>AYLM01000384.1:0-19852 GCA_001625345.1 Cairneyella variabilis | reverse complement strand
GGTGGGCAGGAGGGCGCGGAGAGTGGGGCTGAGAGGGAGGACCTAGGGGCTGGTAGGAAGGTGAGTATGGCTGTTCAGAGAAATCGGGAAAGAGAGGAAAGGAGGGAGTACATCGTGTTTGTGGTTAACTTCCAAAGATTCTAAGGTTGGCAGCGTTTAAGGTGTGTGGCTACTGGCATATTTGGAGGCTGAGTTGGATTTTTTTTAAGGTATAGGTCGCAGATACTTTTAGATTGACAAGACGAACTTTAGGCAACGTGTTTGATGAGATTTAAAAATAGCAGACAGATGTAGATATGCTTTACCCTCTCTCGAGCCTCTCATCTGCCGATCCGTTGACGTTGTGGTTTCGTACAACGCCCATAGCTTCGATTGAGTTTGGTAGCCTCGCATGCTCTTCTTGGAGCCTTGCGGCGGTTTTCTTGCTTGAACAGAAGACGAATGGGAAGACAGAAGAAAAAGATGAGAAATGAAGAAGCAACAACTCTGGAGTGAGAAAAAGTCAATCATGGTGGAAGCCCACTCGTTGGTAGCTCGTGAGTCAGGTACGATGTCTCTGATTCCGAGTTGTAGAGCGAAGCAGACGCCGAGTGATAATTAGCTGAACAGCAAATACATCAAAAGGGATGAAATTGGAAGAACAGAGGCAGGAATCGTATGGTGATAAAATGTGAGACTAAGAAAAGCGAGAATCTCCAATTCGAGGACTCTTAAGCAAGCCCTGTCGCAAGAAATAATACTCAAGTGCAGCTCCGAGGCTCAAATTCCTGGGATGAATGTTTGTCGCATATCGCAACGGAAGACCGCATTGTCGAGTAACCTCCAAAGTAGACTTGACGTGGTACGACAAGAAGAAAATCCTCCGAATCTCACAAAGGTAGAAACTCGATCCCGTACTCTGTGGTTCGCGATATGCAACAAAACCTCCCCCTGGGTCGTGATTGGTTACCTACGGCGGGAGACATTTTTGTTGCATATCGTAGCCGGACTTGTACCAATGATGTGTCTGGTACCATAGTATGCCAGGTACGAGGTAGATAGGTACGGCATGAGGTCGTCGGTACAGGGGCTGAAGAATTCGCGAAATCGACCAAGGCAAACTTGACCTGGTACCGAGCAATATGCAACGAAAATAATCTCGGAAGACGATTGGTTGATTTGAATGTAATACAGTCTTGTTGCATATCGCTGTGGGTTGGTACGATTATTGGCACTTGGTACCATATCGACGGTACGAGGCTGCAAGCTGCAGGCACGGCGCGAGAAAATTATGAAATTAATAAGAGGAGTTTTGATCCGTACCAAGCCCGCAATATGCAGCATAAAAGCTTGACTTTAGAGAAATCAAAAGGAGAATATATATCCCTTTCCTTGCACATTATATTAGTACCAAGGATCACATGAACTCTCCGATTTAGTAAACATTCCGTTCATTGCTTTCCTAGTCTACTTTCTTCGGTATCACTTGCTTGCATTTGTGCCACACGTCCAACATCATGAAGGACCGCACATGAAAGAAACTTCCTCTGCGAAGATCAGGAAAACATGGGATGCAACTTTAGGATATCCGCGATCATCAACAATAACCACTCCATCCTATCTTCCAGCACCACTCAAAGTAAATTGAAAGAACATTGCATCGCTTGCGCTTGACTTAGTACTCCTCACCAGCCTCCTCAGGGTCGAAAGAGTCGGCGGCAACCTCTTCGTAATCCTTCTCGAGCGCAGCCAAGTCCTCACGGGCCTCGCTGAACTCGCCTTCCTCCATACCCTCACCAACATACCAGTGGACGAAAGCACGCTTGCTGTACATCAAATCAAACTTGTGATCCAATCTTGACCAAGCCTCCGCGATAGCGGTGGTATTGCTCAACATGCTGACACTGCGATCGACGGAGGCCAAGGCACCATCGTTGGGGGAGGTGGATGGAACGGACATGGGCTTTTGGTAGTTGATTCCGAGCTTGAAGCCAGTTGGGCACCACTCAACGAGGTTGAAGGAGGTCTTAGCCTTGAGGGAAGCAACAGCGGCGTTGCAGTCGCGGGGGACAACATCACCACGGTAGAGTAGAGCCACAGCCATGTACTTGCCATTGCGGGGATCGCAGACGACCATTTGGTTGTTTGGCTCGAAGCATCTAATCATAAGTGTTAGAATACGGAATTGACATTGAAATAAAGAGGGCACTGACTGGAGAGTCAAGTCCTGAGTCTTGAAGCTCTCATGGCTGCTCTTAGCAGCAGAGATAACCGGGGCATAAGAGATCAAGGGGTAGTGGATTCTGGGGTACGGAACCAAGTTCGTTTGGAACTCGTTCAAATCAACGTTCAAAGCACCATCAAAACGGAGTGAAGAGGTGATGGAGGAGACGACCTGGGCGATCAAGCGGTTCAAGTGCTCGAACGATGGGCGAGGGATGTCAAGATTGCGGCGGCAGATATCATAGACAGCCTCATTATCGACAAGGAATGTGCAGTCCGAGTTTTCAATGGTGGAGTGAGTGCTCAAAACGGCATTGTAAGGCTCGACGACGGCGGTGGAGACGCGAGGAGCGGGATAGACAGCAAACTCGAGCTTGGACTTCTTGCCATAGTCGGTGGAGAGGCGCTCAAGCAAGAGGGAGCCAAAGCCAGATCCAGTTCCTCCACCGAAGGAGTGGAAGATCAAGAAGCCTTGGAGGGAAGAGCAATTGTCCTAAACCTAATTAACATTGTTCGCAACCAAATTCTCGTTGTTCAAGGCTTACCAAGACGCGACGGATCTTGTCCAGAGTACCATCCAGAATCTCCTTGCCAATAGTATAGTGACCGCGAGCATAGTTGTTGGCGGCATCCTCCTTACCGCTGATCAACAGCTCGGGGTGGAACAGCTGGCGGTAATCACCAGTTCGGATCTCGTCGATTGGGGAGGGGTCAAGGTCAACGAAGATGGAGCGGGGAACATACTTGCCACTGCCTGTCTCGGTGAAGACAGTGTCAAGCTCGCCGGAATCGTGGATGTCCTTTGCATCGGGGTTGGGACGTCCATCAGGGAGGAGACCGTGCTCGAGGAGATACCTTTCTTGTTAGTGGTAAGGAAAGCAGAAGGCAGGATCGACTTACAACTCCCAGGCACTGTTTCCAAGCTGGGTACCGGCTTGGCCGATATGGAGATGGAGGATCTATATCCATCAGAATAATATCAGCACTCTGCAATTGATATTGCGACGCGCGCACAAAAGCGTTCCACGAACGCGGAGGCAAGCCCCGCGATTCTAAAAAAGTAAACATACCTCGCCTCTAGTCATCTTGTCTCTCGAAATTTGGTTTTTCGGGTGTAGGGAGAAAGTTTAGATGGGATGAACTGCTCGAGGACAACGCAGAGCAAAGCAAAGCAATTGCGACGAGGGTGCAGGTGGTTTTGGGATTGAAGGTGTTGGTGGGGTCCTCAGGGGTTTCTGACCGCTTCTTAGACGCGCCGTTTTTGGCTTTATCAGTCACGTGAAATCGGTAAACATGGCGCCTGGGCAACGGGAATTTTAAAAGGTCTCAGTGGTGCTTGCGCAATAGGTATCTACATATTAAGATATCTCGATCATGCATAATTCAGAACATGTCCACTATACCGCTGATACAGAAGGACGAAGCAGTATCTCCGAGGAAAAATTCAGAGAAAGGTGAAAGTTGAAGTCGGTCAACTGAAGAGCAAGGCAGTGAATCAATGTTTGTGGGTCCGGCTCAGATCACGAACTTTGGAGAAGAACATCTCCTTGATACGCGCCGGTCATGATCTTGGTATTGCTACATAATTATTCTACAATCATCATGAGCCATCTCATCAATCATTTACCGACTGAGTGCAATATCGTCGATTCTAGGTGCCTGTTAGCAGAGGTTCAAATCGACAGGCAGATTTAATCACATACCTTAGAATCATCTTGACCGTCTCCGCCGCCAATTCCACCGCGCTTGTGCTCACGAGTAGCGGTTGTAGAACATTCTCTTCCGCAATATCAACCTTAACGCCGCCACTCTTGATACTGACACCGGCGTTCTTCTCACCGTTCTCATGCTTGTACCGTAGTTCTGTAACAACCTTAATGCTGTTCAATCCAGCGTTCTCGGCTAGTGTTGTAGGAATGACCTCCATAGCGTCAGCAAACGCCTTCCAGCATATCGCCTCGGTGCCTTTGAGGGCTCGAGACTGCTTCGCTAATTGAGAAGCAATCTCGATCTCAGGTGCTCCACCACCAGCAATCAGAGCCTTCTTCTTGACCAAGCAACGAATAACACAGAGTGCATCGTGCAAACTTCGTTCTGCCTCATCTAAAATCAAGGAATTGGCACCTCGGCAAACAATAGAAACTGTTTTTCCAGCACTCTTCGTTCCCGTAACCTTCACAATTCTAGAGCCACTGCTTTGGACTTCTTCAATCAAGTCTGCGCTTCCCAGCTTGTCCTCAGTGAAGGAGTCGATATCAGCGATTGGCTTGCAGCCTGTTGATTTGCAGATAAACTCTACTTCATCACGCTCGATGTCTTTAATGCACATAATGTTAAGTTTCGCGAGGAAGTGGAGGGAGAGATCATTGACGGCATCGCGGAGGATGGATTTTTGGATGAACAAGACATTGCACTTGGCCTTCTTGATCTTCTTGACCATGTTGAGAAGGTAGGTACGCTCTTCCTTGAGAATCTTGTCCATTTGTCGGTAGTCGTTCACAACTATTTGGTTTTCCATCTACTTCTAGTTAGAAGGTATGCATAAGGAAAGTTCAGAGAAGACTTACGTCTGGTTTGGGAGGAGAGAGCTGGAACTGGATAAGACCAATCTTCGCCTTCTCCATTCTGACTGGTCCACCACCGCTCTTGATTACAGGTTGATCCATCACGAGTCCCTCTACCATCTCGCTATCTTCGATGGTACCTCCGAGCTTCTTTAGGATTCTGATGTTTTTCAGGTCCACATTTTCGGCCGTTTTGATGTCAATTGTCTTCGTGATTGCATTCACAGCCATAGGAGCTAAAAGATTCGAGTGCTGAGAGACAATTTTCGAGGACAGAGACGTAGTTGCGGCTTGTAGAAGAGTAGCGGTGTCTGTAAGAGAAACTGGGTGTGACATGTCGTGGAGGACTTGAACAGCTGCGGCTGCTGCTCTTTGGAATGATTCGGCGATGACTGACGGATGAATGCCCTTTCCAAGTAATCTGTCCGCTGCTCCCAGTAAACTACCACAAATCACTACTACTGATGTAGTTCCGTCTCCGGCCTCAACATCTTGAGCGGCGCTTAGATCAACTACAGAAAAGAGAAGTGAGTAAATGCCTTTCCTTAAAAGGTCCCATAATCCGGATATGCTTACCCAGCATCTTTGCAGAGGGGTGCATGACTGCCATGCTCTTCAACATCGTACTACCATCATTCGTAATAATCGTCTCTCCGCGACCGTTCTGTATCATCTTGTCCATTCCTCGAGGACCCAGAGAAGTTCTCACAGCGTCAGAAACAGCTGTCACAAGTTAGAAGTTGCAATATTGCTGAGAGGCCTAGGGGGTTGGTCGAGCTCTAAATGTCAAAGACTTTGAACGTGCAGACTTTTTCGTACCTCTTGCTGCAACAATATTCGCTGTGCGAACAGCCATAGGCTTCTCCTTATCCTAGAAACGGAATTAGAGCTCTGTCCGAAATACTTCAAGCTTCAAAAGCGCTCACCTTGAAGGCTGCATTGGTGGAATTTGCTGAAGCTGCAGAGAGAGCCATCTTGTGTTTTCGGAAATGCTTCAGAAGAACGAAAAGGATCCGTTGCTGTTGTGAGAATTTAAAGAAGCTTAATCGTCGCGTCCGCCGCCTGATGCACCGCGATTATTTTCTTGAGGCTGCATTTAAGTTGATCGGCACCTTACCACTTTCGTCCGCTAGCTCGCCATCGCGATTCCGCGTAAGTTGGAGCTTGCCTTGCCTTGCCTCGCCATCAACAAAACTACAATCCAACGCAAGCAAACATCAGCCATCGACATCACCTTTTCAACCCTCCTCAGACCTTCGAAATGCCTTCCGTAAGTCTTGATTATTCCCTTGAACTGGTACAGATCTTGTACATTGTGCTCAACCTACTCTCCTTCGACCAAACAGCGCCCAGACCCTTTACTCTTACCCTTCACTCTCACAAAATCAGACGCTTTGCTAACAAACATGGGACTTCCAGGCCACGGGGACAAATTGGGAGAAATATAAGAAGGAAGTACGTTTGCTGTCGGGGAAAGGCAATGGAATCCGAAACTGATCGAATCAACAGTTCGCGGACGACGAAATAGAAGAGAAGAAGATCACGCCCCTAAGCGACGAGTAGGTTGAGGCCGGCTATACCATGGAGCACTTTGACTTACGATATCAGGGATATTCAAGTGTTAAAAACCTACGGTGCCGCACCATATGGAGCTGCTCTCAAGAAACTAGAACAGCAGATCAAGGAGAAGCAAACCAGTGTCAACGAGAAGATTGGCGTGAAGGTACATATCTAAAGTCTATACATACGGGAGATTGCTCACACTTTTACAGGAATCAGACACCGGATTAGCGCCACCTCACCTCTGGGATGTCGCCGCCGATAGACAACGAATGCAAGAAGAGCAACCTTTACAAGTGGCAAGATGCACAAAGATCATCCAGGACGAGAAGGATACCGAGAAGAGCAAATATGTCATCAACGTCAAGCAGATAGCCAAGTTCGTGGTGAACCTCGGAGATCGTGTCAGTCCAACGGATATCGAGGAGGGCATGAGAGTTGGGTAAGCAAATTTAGACTTCGAAAATGTTAAGAACTGACTTGTGGGAATATAGTGTCGACCGAAACAAGTACCAAATCCTGCTACCCCTACCACCAAAGATCGACGCCAGTGTTACCATGATGACCGTGGAGGAGAAGCCAGATGTTACATATGGTGATGTAGGAGGATGCAAGGAACAGGTCGAGAAGCTCCGTGAGGTCGTGGAGATGCCATTATTATCACCAGAACGATTTGTCAACCTTGGTATCGATCCCCCAAAAGGTGCTTTACTCTACGGACCACCAGGAACTGGAAAGACCCTTTGCGCCAGAGCCGTCGCCAACCGAACAGATGCTACCTTTATTCGCGTTATTGGAAGTGAGTTGGTCCAAAAGTACGTTGGAGAGGGAGCCAGAATGGTCAGAGAGTTGTTCGAGATGGCACGGACGAAGAAGGCATGCATTATCTTCTTCGACGAAATTGATGCTATTGGAGGTGCCAGATTCGACGATGGCGCTGGAGGAGATAACGAAGTGCAGAGAACCATGCTGGAGTTGATTACCCAATTGGATGGTTTTGATGCCAGAGGAAACATCAAGGTCATGTTCGCCACCAACAGACCTTCAACTTTGGATCCTGCTCTGATGAGACCCGGCCGTATCGACCGAAAAATCGAATTCTCCCTCCCTGATCTTGAGGGGCGTGCGAACATTCTCCGAATACATGCCAAGAGCATGTCTGTTGAGCGTGATATCAGATGGGAGCTGATCTCACGTCTATGCCCCAACTCGACTGGTGCTGAGCTGAGGAGTGTGTGCACAGAGGCTGGCATGTTTGCTATTCGTGCACGAAGAAAGGTTGCTACCGAGAAGGACTTCTTGAGTGCGGTTGATAAGGTCATCAAGGGGAACTTGAAGTTCAACTCGACTGCCACTTA
Source organism: Cairneyella variabilis (assembly GCA_001625345.1). Lineage (NCBI taxonomy): Eukaryota > Fungi > Ascomycota > Leotiomycetes > Helotiales > Cairneyella > Cairneyella variabilis. Next base: position 12,168 of record AYLM01000384.1, on the reverse strand, counting down.
TATGCAATACAACTAGACAAGGCAAGACTGGGCGGATGTACACTAGCAGGTATAGGTGTTTCTGGTAGCATAGTGGATCAGGGGAGAATTTAATTCTGGTCCGAACTCAGACTAAAGCTACTGCACCTGAACATGGAAGCCGTTTGCTCAAGTCAACTACTTTTGCTTCTATGCTTGAGCACAGAAAATCCCGAGTCGTGTCCAATAATTTCATCCCAAGTTAACATTACTCAATTTTCAGATTTGTCGACAGACTCAGATAGGATAAAGAGTTCTATTCTGTTTCCTGTTTCTTACCTTCCTTGAAAGAATGATGAGGTTACTTCATGAAGCAGGCTGAGACGGCTGGGACAGGCCAAGCACTCTTGAGAGACTGCTGTTCAGAATTTGGAGCAACACCACTATCAGGTATTGGATAAAAATAATCAATGCCTTTTTTTCAGCAAGGGAGTGCTCATGACACTAAAGTCGCACTCAACTTGTCAAGTGACAAAAACCAACTCCGTTGGTGAACTTGAAATAATCGACAGCACCTATGTATACAGCCCAAGTTGGTGGTACTTTTTTTGCTTAAGTCTACTCGGCAGAGATGGGTTTGGGTATCATGTCCTCCACATTCTGCAGCCTTGGCCCCTCTTTAAATGAATTTATCGTTGTTGAAGACCACATTTATAATCTTACATTCGGGGAAGACCCTCGACCTCAACTAACAAAAGTCTGTCAAGGGCCTTCTATGGTGATCGAGATAGGATTGCTTGGAGGAGACACCGGAGCCCCTTTCAATCAAAAAATGCCGGATCTAGTAGTACATCAGTCAATATTCTCCCATTCATCATCATGGCCAATATCGTGGCCCTCGCTGCCCTCGTTAAGTAAGTCAACAACCTTTTCAATGCAATCGGCTAATTTTCTCAATCGCCAAAAGATTCTCTCCGCCAATGTCTTGCCCGCAAGCCAATTTTCCTCACTCATCCATCGTCCCAACTTCTCTCCCGTATCACCGCCTCTCATTCTCTGCGCCTCCTCCACCTCTCTTATTTCGTCCTCTACTTGTTTCATAAATCGGCTGTCTCGTCCATGACTCTTGTGCCCAAGGTCCCAGACGACGATCAAGGCAGCATGGAAAGAATCGAACCAATCAATGTCTACAATAGCCGCTCCCATCTTTTCGCTCCCACCAGTAGACTGGAAGATTTCGGATTGAGGCAGAGAAGATATATACTTCATCAATTTGGCGATAGTGAAGAGTCGAATGACGCGGATGGGATGGTTTGGTTGTGGGTAATTGAACACATCGCAATTCAAGAAGATGAACAGGAGGATAATGAGTGCCTCGAGGTATACTCCCTGATCTAAGAATTGTAGATATAAACCCTGAAGCATCTTCGGGTGAGGAGGTAGTGCGTATAAATTGTTCTTCACCCCAGGCTTGATGCAGCTTTGATATGAGACGGGTTTTTTTGCATTAGGACCCGAATTTCCGAAGTTCGGCGAAACGAAATTGGCCGCTGCAGGGCGAGCGAGAAGTTTGGATTGGATCTTGGGGATATCGAGAGTCTGCACGAGGTTTTTGGTGCAGGCTATGAGCGAATCAGAATCAACCAGTAGATCAATTCTGCTCTGCTTAGCCATTTCCTTTCCTTTTCCGCTCCCTTCGAAGGCTTCGTGGGACTTCAAGAACACTGCGTAAGGACCAGCATCTCCAATCGCACATTTCTCGCAGTTGCAGGTGAAAAAATAGCGTTCCTGAAGCTTGGCAATGCGAGCCTCCCGAGATTCCGTTGTGTCGATATAAGAGATGTATATTTGTTCGTCCGTCTTGATGGCGCTGAGGGCTCTGAGAGAGACTTGGCGGCCGTTGAATATAACTGTAGCGTTTGGGACGCAGGAGTGATTTGCAAGTGCGAGGACTGGTTCGAAGCAGAGGCCAACAGGGGAGTCATCAGCCAATGTTGCACGAAAAGCATTGGTCATCATCTGTGGAAACAGTTAGTCCTGGTATCCGAATTTGAATTAACAGAGACGAATGATATATGAACGCAGCAGGAAGCTATGGCTCTACTCACCCGGCTCAGCATTTGCATTGCAAAAGCAACGTTGCTCGGTTGTTCCAACTTGGTATACTTCACAGCTCCCATAGCCTGCAACATAAAATCGTCCCATCGCTTGCCTCCTTGTTTCTTTAATTTTTCCTGATGAGACTCCAACTTGAGCACACTGAGATCCACAGCCGAGCCAAAGCCATGCCGCAACAGTAGCTGGATCAAAGCGCGAACAGGGGTTGGCGGGACGTCTGGCATGCTCTTGAGAACACGACACTCTTTCTTGTGAATCAACAGCCAATCTTCTTGTTGACATTTCGTAGTACAGTAACGAGAGACTCTGCAGCTTCCACACTTTTTGAAGGATCCGCTGTCTTCTAAGGTCTCGAGGAAGCAGTAAGAGCAGACGTTCTCGAGTGAATCCTTTTCGACCAGGAGGAGGTAAGGAGATGTGATCGTGATGATCTCGTCACCAGCCGCGAGATCCTCTGTAGCCGCAAGACCATTTCCCGCGTCCGGGGCCTTGATGACCCTGCTTCTATTGATGTTCATCGTGATGCACGTGAGGAGAGAATTTGTGTGCGACGGTTGCTCAGGTCCTAGAGTTTTGTGATTGTAGATCTCAGTTCTCTAAAGATGGACGCTAAAGGGGTTGGAGGTTAATAAAAGTAATCTCTTAGATTGAGCAGGCTTGTTGTGATGTTGGAGAAGACCTGTGTTTTTGAAAAGCTGGAAATGGAGATTGCGTCGGTAAGTTGTGTGGGCCCCGATAAGCGAGGTTTGGAAAGGAGAGAAAAGTGTAAATAAACCTATGGGAAGAAGCATAAGGAATAGCGTCGGCTAATTTGAGATATAACAAGAAAGGAAAGTCATAAGCCATCCTATACTTATGCGCCTTTTAGAGCAGAATAATAGCGAATCCGAATCGATAATGGCCTCTCTCCGTCTGCATTGATGATGTATCGATAGTCCTGTGCTTGAAGCTAGCTAAGTAAAGATTCGAGTTGAGTAGGCATCTCCTACTCCATTATAAGCAGCGAAGCTCAAGACCAACGAGCGCTATCTGCTTAAGTTTTGTAAGAACTTTAATGGGCTTTGGCTATCATTAAATTACATGAATCAAAATACTCAGGTCGGCTTTTCTCTCGATCCAGTCCCGTAAAGCCTTCTATGCGATCTCTAAACCTTAGAGTTCCTCAACTCACACTCAAATAGCTTGTCACAAAGCCAATGGTAGTCGTCACAATAGAAGTTGCTGAGACGGTTTAGTAACCTGCTAATGATCAGTCAGCCCTCTTCGCCCAGGAATCTGCCAAAGTCATCAGCTTACAGAGATAGAAGCAACTTTGTTACTGTGACAATCTTCGTAATAGTAGCCGGTGGACTCCCAGAGGTGGCGATGCAAGTACAGAGATCACTGAGAGGTGTGGGATTGAATCCAGATAAGAACCAAGGAATAGACGCCTGGCGTCTCTCCACTATGCCTGTGAGACCTGGGCCCGAGACGCTCAAAGTGGGTACAGTTGGCGCTGCAGTGATGGTTGGGGAGCTGGAAGCTGAAGAAGCTGGAGCAGGGGAAGGGTAAGATGGACAGCCAGCCTGATGCTCATCAGTTACAGGTTTGGTCATTGAAGCACCAGAGGTTGATGCTCACTGGTAAGTAGTCTTGATAATCTCTGTCATCTATGTTGAAAGGCGACGTGGATCCGAACGCGAAGTTACTTGCTGATGCAGTGACGTTGTAGAGATTGCATCCTGGCGAGGTGACATTGGCACCTGTCTGAGACTGGAAGCTCAAACACTTGGGGTTGCTCAGACACAACTGATGGCAAGCAGCAGCATCCATGGGCGAGCCGGAATAAATGTTGTTGGGTGCATATCCCCATCCCATTTCACCGCAGGTCATCCCAGCTGATTGGACTGGGCAGAGAACGCTGGTAGCACTTGCGCTAATAACCTTTGTGAGCTTAGGGGTATCCAATTTCCTGGACGGCTAACTCACGCTCCGACATTAGTCACTGTTGCCTGAGCAAGAGCAGTCACTGCTGTTGCCGTGACTGTAACTTTGCGCATAGAGACTTTTGTGGAAATGAAAGTCAAAGTGGATTGAAGGTACAAAGAGCACAATGAGAAGAAGTCAAAATTGGGGTCCATGTTCAATGGCCAGTCAACGTCGTCGACGATTGCTCAAAATTCTCAGACTTACAGATCTCCAGTGATGCCTGAAGCTAAGGAAATGATGTCGACCAGACATACTGAGCATTCGACCAGTCAGTGGAAGTATGCCGATGTAGATACAATTTGAATCTACCATTGTCTTGAGCCGCCTCACCGGCGTCAATGTCCCTGACCACATGCTCAGCCCTTCTTTCGAGCCAATCGTCATAGATGATGCCGTTTCTGGCATATGGTGTTGCAAATGCTAAAGCAGCTTCCACTAAGAATACGACCCATGCGGAGCCTTTCATGTTCATAGCTAGAAGTCGAACAGTTGTGAGAATGGGTTTTAAAACTGTGGCAAGAAGGATAAGCTCAAAAAAAAAACTCTGAAAGTTCGGAACAAAGCGAGGGGCCTCACATCCATGACGACATTAAGTTATATGCTCGCAGAAAGGATTGGTGACATTGCAGTGCTCAATATGGAAGAATGAAGAGGTCGCTACATCACCTGCCTCAGGTGATTGCCGGACTCAGAAGCATAAACATAGCCCCCCGTCTTGCATTTTGCGATATTAATATGGCGTTCGACACGAGGGTAATCAGGTTCGATGAGGTTACAGCTTGAAATTCGGAAAAGCATTCAGTTGAACCCAAATCAAAAGCAGCAAAATGCAAGTAGCTCAGGAAATTGAAAACTTATTAAAGAGGAAAATAAGGAACTTGTGTACTCTTGCAAAGATCTTTTTAGGATGATAGGAAATCCGGGGAACGTGGGGAAATTCCTTGCAAGATCAGCAAATGGATTAAATCGACTTGCCAATATTCTGAGAATGCCATATTCGTTTCGGATCATTTATATTCCTGAAAAACTCCAATAAAGGCAGAAGACTTGCTGACCAGATGCGGCACAAAACTTAAACCATTCGGCCAGCCTTTCGAAAAGCAGAACGACTTGAACTCCACCTAGAAATAGCAACCAGGAAAAGTTTAAGAGACCCTAGGCATCTATGAATCTAGCCAGTTAAGAATCTAGCCAGATATTATAGGCTCATAGAATGAACACAAAGAGACCATCACGGTGCACACTGATACCCATTTGCCACGCCTAACTCTGCGGCATGAGAGCGCCGCCTCGTTGCAGATTTGGTATCATTCAGGTATCTCATCATCTAGCTGAAGTAGAGACAGTAGCCTCGAATTATGTCTTGCTCTGTATGTCCTTCATTAGTTCTCGGAAGTTATCTGAGCTGGCTATTGATAGCCAACGCTACCAGCGAAGCCGCATTCGTTACTCAAGCATCTCTCATTCCTCGTGCCATGCCGTCCGGAGAAGCTAATCGACAGTGAGGACTTCATCACTTAACGCAAATGAAGCCAACTCCTTCCCTTGCAACCCTGAGAGCCTTCTTCAACGCCTGCTCCTCCGTATCAGTCCACTTGACACTCAACTCATCCCACTTCTTGGTTTTATATTCACGCTTGAATTGCTGTTGCATAGCCTGCAATCTGCTCATCTCACGAGGATCTCCAGAACCACTGTAAATAATAAATGCTGTGCATGGAGGCAGTGCTTCATAGATTGTGGTGATGCGCGCGGTGAGTGCAGCGATAGCATCTTCGACGGACCGCTTGGAATCAACATTTTTAAGAGTAGGTGGAGGAAGGGAGTTGGTTAATGGCTGAGTGACAGATGTAATGCCGGCGCCGTTGAAGGGATTGTTTTTGCCATTCGCGGAGAGTTCCGAAGGTGCATTGTCCGCTGGGGCTTTTTTCGGTTCGTGCGTGGCATTGTCTGTATCCTTCTCCTTCTCGGTTAGATCCTTGGTCTCACCGTTGGCTTCTGCCTCATCTTTAGCGGCGGCCTCAGCAGCAACTTGTTTGTTGTTGTTCCACCAGCCCTTTAAGGCCTCCAGCTCCCTGAATCTCGCCCAAACAAAATCCACGCCTCCTCCAGGAATCTCCTTACCATCAGGATCACCCTGCACAGCACGAATAACACCCTCCATAACTTCTTGATCACTCTCGCATCCCTTCATGAACGTGGCTGCTGCACCTGGTCCTCTCTTTGGGTCACCCCAATCAATGCAAGCACTGGATTTGCCGTCCACTGGACTTGGGATTGCTGAACCACCTTGGCTCTTGTATCGCACTCCAGCCCTAGCAACTCGCTTGAAGATATTTTCTCCCTGCGCATCACTCGTTCCCCACTCTTTTCCTTTATCACATTTCTGCTTAACCAAATCGAGGCATGCTCTTGCATCTTCAATGGAATCGTGACCCTTTGTGCCATGACCCTTTTGGATTTCTCGATTTAAGTAGCGTTGGGCGAGCCATTTCAAGGATGATTTGAGAGGCGGACCTCTGGGATGGGGATATAGGATGGCGGTATCGACGATGTATGGATGTGTGATCTTGATTGCGGTCAGGTCAGAATTCAGAGAATGGCCGATCAAGATTGTTCGTGGATGTAGGATTTCAAGGAGCTTCTGCTGTATGTCGGCGAGTGTTGTGGTGATATCGGCGAGCATCTCTGCTGTAATTCCAGAGAATCTGAAACGAGTCAGTGAAATTCCGACTGTAAGAATAGAGTTGCTTACTGGGTTACATAGTTGGTAATAGGCTTGTCAGGCTTGACCAGCTCATCCATAACTATAGAACCATCCCATCCTACGATACTGATTCTTGCGAGAGAGAACTCATTCTCGCCTGTCATGCACATTTCACAATCCATTGCAAGAATCTCGCGTCCGGCCGTAATGCTACCAAGCTCGATTTCGTCCTCAGGAGCAGTACCATCGTCGAAGCGTTTAACCAGGGTATCAACCCAACCATGACTTTGCGATTGTCCATTCGATCGTCGATGCTCTGCCAACATAACCTTTTCAGCCTCATCAGTGTATGACGCAGGATGAATCGTATATTCATTCTCAAGGAGCTCCTCTGCAGTAAGAACGAATTCAGTGATTGGAGTTCGAGAGTCCTTCCATCCATGAGGTTCCTTTGCCGGGAGGGCGCCCTTGCGATTATTCTTATGCCATTTCTTTTCCTCTTGTGTCTTTTGGAGAGGGGCAGTGAGCATCGCGTGAAGTGGCGAATGCATCTTTCCATACTTGTCATCTCCCGGAGTCTTAACAGGCCAAATGAGCTTGAACATGTCGGCAAATTGTTTAACAGGGGCAGGTAGGTTTTCTGCTTTGAGCCGATTGGGGTAAAAATCATCCTCCGACCGTTGCTTTCGATCTTCATTTGCGGTCTTGGGGCCAAACATCTCGAGCTCCAAACCTGGTACCATCAACACCACCACCTTTCGAAATGCAGGTCGATTTTTGATAGCAACGAATTGAGGTGCCGGTCCATCTGCGAGAATGAACAGCACTAGAGTTTGTAGGTCGTTGAGCTTGACATACGTCTGCAATCGGCTGTCCTTCCCGAATTCGATGGAGGGGTAGTTGGCATTGGTTGGCTTGGGTACTTTCTTGCCCTTCTTCTTGGAGCGTCCTCCCTCGACTAATTGCCAATCCTGCGAGCTTGAGACGTCATCATCCTTTGGCGAATCGGCGTCCTTATTGGACTGTTTCCCAGTGTTCAAACTAAAATCCGGAAGCTCTGGCGCACGAGGCAGCATCGGAGCTTGCTCGGAAGCCGTTTCAAGAGCATTGCTTTCGTCATATTTGCGCTTCTTTCCACTGCTTGCGCTGTCAGATCTCTGCATTTGGCGCTCATCGCCAGTATCTTCTGCAGCTGCTGCCATGATTCGTGTTGATAACGGACAGTGAGGTGAGATCGAGGTTGGAAATATTTACAGAATTTCAGCCGAGTTTTGTTCAGGCGAGGCTAGCCCGCGCTGGTTCGCACTAGCGCAAGGCTGAATGTTTAAGAAAACCTCAACCATCGCCACTTCAACATCCAGTCCCAGGAAAACCCAACTTTCGAATAATTGAAGGACCAAATCTCCGCTCTGCGGTCTCTTAAATGGCTTTGAGTGATTATGAAATGACACGCTCTACGTGAATACTACACAACCGCCTCGAAACGCCAAAAGCTCGCGAAAATTCGCGGTAGACACGCGCCACCGGCTGCCCGATTTGGGACCAAATATAACCATCGAGGATCCCGTTGATTCATTCTCGACCGATTCTATCGCAACCAAAGTCTTCTAGTCTGACGTCAAACCGTCTCTCTTCTATTTGTCGAGATCGTCACGATGGATACAGTTGCTTGCTTTTGTCTGAAGTGCCAGTCGGAGCTGGGGCGCTTCAAAAACTCTTGGAATGGGATTGGTAACACATATTTCAGTCCTGTGTATCGCCCAATCTCGTTGGAGGGACTTGAAGAGACAGGGGATGTGTACGAAGCTGCTACTGGTTCTCAAATAGAGCACAGGTATGCCTGTCCAACAAGTTAACCTTCCAATGCTAACAAGCCAAATGAGCAGTCTCCTGAGGGATATCGCATGTGTGAAATGTCGAGCAGTATTGGGACTACGATGTGATAGCGCCCCAGAAGGGCATTTACTGGACCCGTAAGTCCTTTAAGGTCGAATCTGTAGGCGTTCATGTCATGCTGATTCGACTTTAGGGACCAGCTTATCCTGAGACTTGCCGAAATGTCTGTGGTCTCAGAGAGTACTGGAGGCAAGGCAAAGATTTCCGTACTTAAGACGTATTCTCTCACCCATCCCAACGTCAAGTCCAAGAAGTCGCTAGCTTCCCGAAGAGCGTCAACTGCTCAGCCTCTCGCTCAAGGAAGTCCTCAACTGGGGATGTCGAGGACATCAGAGTCCAACGGTAGACTTTCAATGCCTCCCAGCAATGTCTTCCATTCTACGCCTGGGCACTCGCCCCAAGGAGGCTTTGGAGCTTCTGAAGTGGACGCCTCACCACTTCTTCAATCCTTGAGCTCAAGGCGTCTCTCCCATTCCACTGGTTCTCTCGTGCAAACAACGCCTATACACCTCCAGGGAGGGCTACTAAAGTCACCGGCAACACCATCTGCTACTTCAGTCTCTACTCCAGATGCGGAAAAATTCTCAACTTGGGCAAAGGATGCAATCAGTAACCAGCAGCAAGATATCGACCGACTATCCGGATCAGTCATGCGAATCGAAAGAGACATGCAATCTTTGAAGGAATTAATGGAGGAGATTCGAAACGAACTCCCGAGTCGTCAAGTTCAGATTCCCGAATCGGATAATCATGCCATTGTCATGCGCGCTGAGCTGCGAGCAGAAATGCAAGCAGAGCTTGGTAATCTCTGTGAAGAGATGAATTTAAGCAGGAGGAGGTCTTCCTCGAGTAAGAGCGATGAGAGCAGCCGAAACAGATTGCAGATCGTTGCTCAGAACATTCAACAGCTTGGTGAAAAGGTCGATAATGTTGACGAACTCAAGCAAGAGCTTGAGCGAATGCAGGCCCGTGTTCTCTTCCTTGAGCATTCAGCAAAGGCTCTTCCATCTCCTCCGATCTTGGCTCAAGAGGGCCATCATCCTCGAGTTTCCCAGTCGAATCCATCACTCAAGCGGAAGCGCGACCAAGTCAATGACGTGCGAACGCCCTCAGTTGAGGGGCAATCGCTTTCACCAAAGCCTCGGGCCAAGAGACGACGATTCGTGAGACATGTCGATTCTGAAGATGACGAGCTCTCAATTCCTAGCATTCAGGCAGCGCCAAAGAAGCCGAGCTCACACTCATCTTCCAGGGAACAACCACTACCTGAAGAGCCAAATGCATGGGACCAGTGTCACGACGAAGATGACTATTTTATCTCGTTGCCGAATGATGATCACTCACCGGAGCTTCCTACTAATGCCCAGAGATTGAGGAGTCGGAGGAATCGCGGGGAGAATCTTATCCTAAACAAGGAGGCAGAGCAAGCACAGACGGGAGAGCGAGGGGAGATTCCACCCACCTCAGATGGGGGTTTTCCCTCCAGCTCAGGTGCAAACTTAGTTGTCAATGACGAACTTGATCCACTCACAGGCAGTGAGGAGGTGGAAAACCAGAGACAAAGTCCGCCGGGACCTGTCGTGCTTGATCCTGTACCTGGGTTATCCTCTGGGTCCGCTGGAAACGGCTCGTCTCATATAATCGAGAGGTCAACTCCACTCGGCACTCCAGAGCCTGGTCACCAGCAAGCAACTAGAGCAAGAGGTCGTCAACGCAAGCTAGCTGAAATCCAAGATTCGTCTGTTCTAGAAACTCCAGAGCATGGTCCTCGGCGATCAACAAGAGCTCGAGGTCCCCCCCCTAATTACTCCTCCGAGCTTACTGAGAGAGAGCCTTCTCCCATGATCCAAGAATCAACTACCGTAGGAACTCCAGAGCCGCGTTCTTCGCCAGCAATTGGAGCTCGAAGTCATACGCCGTCTCATACTGTGAGACGCACACCCACTATGGCGCAGCGGCGGGATGAAAATGGTCTGCTTCTGTTACCAAATGGCGCCGTAGATGGCCGTTCACTTCGATATACGGGAGAATCGGCAGAGAAGGAAAAGATGGAGCGGGAAGCACGACGACTTGCAAATGGCTTGTACGTGAAAGTGGACGGCACACTGGATGGGCGATCAATTCGCTGGAGAAAGGAGGACCTGCCAAAGAGTTTGGCAAAGAAGGTAGAGAAGGAAAAGAGGGAGCGGGAAGAACGGCAAAACTCAGTGCACCGGGATCAACAGGGGCGCCGTCTGACAAAAGATGGCAAGGTCGATGGGCGTTATCTGCGTTGGTATGGAGAGAACGAGGACCTCGAAATTCAGTCTCCCTTCACTGTGGATCCAAAAAGCCTCCGTCTGTCAAAGGGCAAGGTGAGTGGGCGCTCGCTTCGTTGGCTGGGAGAAAACGAGGAGAACGAAACACCGCAGAGCGAGAAGGAGAACGAAACACCATCTCCAATTGCTGTGGATTCAAATGGTCTTCGTCTGACGAAAAGTGGCAAGGTGGATGGCCGGTCACTTCGTCGGGTGGAACTCAGAGACAAGGCGAACGAAACACCGTCTCGATTGGCTGTGAGTAGTGAGAGAAATTCGTTGCCCTCCTCTGAGACTGGCGATCGTCAAGCCAATGTCGAGACACCTCCCACCGAGATATCAACTCGGCAGAATCCTAAGAATGGGGCCCGTCGAACTGGCCTTGATGTTTCAACTTCTTCTATCGTACCTTCTATTGAGCAAGACCAGAATGGGCGCAATATTATCCCAGTGCGGTCCAGCTCACCGTTAGCAGTGCCGCTCGTAGGTGCGGATGAAGATACAGAGTCAACGATGGGTAACTCTGTTGAATGCGAAGGATGCGGCGGCAATTTTGCAAGTCAACAAGACCTTAGCACGGTAAGAACATTCCCATTCTTTGTGGTCACGGTATCCTTGTAGCTGACTGCTCTGATAGCATAGTTGCCCGAAAAAGTCTTCTGCAATACCGAGTATGGGAAGCCGACAAGAGACACCGGCTCAGAGACTCGCAAGAAGAGAAAGAGAAGTCCGAGAGACATTGGAGAGGGAGCTGGCTGAAGTTCAGGACACGAATTAGTGCAATACAAGTGCATCAAGTGATATCACTGGCGATTCGAGGTAGTGAAACACGAAGGCCGAACTCTATCGAGCTCATGGAATTTTGGAATGAGCTTGGGGCTTCTTGCAAGGACAAAGGGGACGTACACGTTGTCGACTGTGAATTACGACTCCGCTGAGAAAGGCTCACTATAGTATAAAAGAACACCAAGATGCAGTCAAAGGCTTTTTATTCCATAAGCTGACCGAAATTTCCCGTTATCTACCAGTCAACCACCCATATGCAATCTCTAGAAGTCAAAATCGCCTCTAAACCCCTCAATATCCATCCCCACCACCACTCTCTCCGCCAAATCCCTCCTCCCCATCTGGCTAAACACCCTCCGTAGCGTATCATACAAATTTGTGCTCTGGTTCTGACTAATCATCTTCTCGAGTTCCGCATCAGAAACCCCACCCTCGATG
>AYLM01000382.1:0-18184 GCA_001625345.1 Cairneyella variabilis | reverse complement strand
GATTCCAGACATAAGTGCCTGGAGTGGCACTAAGGCGGCGGCGCTTAGGTGGGGCGGAGTAAGGTGTAGTAGGAGTGGAGACAGCAGGTGTGCGCGGAGCGGACGTTAGAGGGGCTAGCGGTAGACAAGTCCGGGACTATATTCACTGCATTAGCCCCTTTCACTTCACGCAGACGGCGGATGGGGGGGATCGGATAAAAGAAAACCCATGCATTCATTCATTGAAAGAAAGGACTAACCATCACGCTGTTGACCCTCCTCAGCTCTAAGCTCAGGCTCTCCAAGGCGAGGCAAACCCTCTCTGGACCTATGCTCATGGATCACCTTCTTACCACGTCCGTGGTCCCACTCACTCTTGCTGCCATTGAAGTTGAGAGGAGGGCGACGGTTCCAGCTGCGGCTGATGGTGCGAGTAATATGAGCCACTGGTTGGCGCTCCACGAGTCCTCCCTTGCCAACCGTACCCTTGCGTTCCTCTAATAACTCCTCCAGCTTCTTCACGATCTCACGCTTGTCAATGTCCTTGGAGTAGTCACCACCGTGGGCGGCGTTGTTGAACTCGGTAGCGAAGCGCTCGTAGGCATTGACACGCTGGGCGCCAGGAGCGTCGTTGCGCTTGCCGGGCTCCTCGAGGTGGACACCCTTGATGATGAGGTTGAGCATGATCTTCAGCTGTTGCGAGATGATGTTAGATATATTAGAAGAGAAACAGGAGGGAGACTTACCTCGAACTCGGTCCACTCGTGTCTCTTTGGGGGAGGCATGATTACGATGCTTGAGATTGATTTTGGTTGGTAGTTACGATTGAGACGAAAGTTTAGTAGATATTTTCGGACGAATATCTTGAGGGCAACAAGAAGCTACTTATAGACCTCGTCGGTGAATCGAAAAGTTTGTGCGCGGTCGAGAGCGACTTTGGTAGGTAGATGTTTTTGGATGCTTGTCTCGAGCAAGAGGAGAAGCTTCGTATAGGCCTCAGTCACTGAATCGCGGTTAGTAGGAGTGACGAGTGCGAAGTAGTGCACTTACCTTGGTGACTTGATGAGCTTCTGTAGTTGTCTGCGTGATAATGCAACTTCTGGACTTGATCAAGGGTTAAGGAGATCAGTACATCGCGAACAGTACCGGCGACAGCCTTGAACAAGCTTGAATGGGTAGTTGTAAGAGCAAACAAGCTCGAGCGAGGCGGATGTGCTTCTCAGAGGTCTTCTGAGATCTCGACCTGATCGTGTCGACCTCAAGTGTCGACGAGATCGTTGAGTTGAAAGTGTCGAGAAGAAAGTTGGATCGAAGATCAAATTTTGCAGATGAAGGGACGGTGTTGTCGAGGGAAAAGTAGAAGCGGTCGACTTGAATGTATGTTCAGTGAGCAAAGATGGTGGTTGTAATACGCAAGAAGCTAAGCGAGGCGGGCGCTGCTTGGGAGCAACGATAGTCATCGACAATCTTGAACTGAGAGTGAAAGAGAAGGAGCTCGGCTGTCGGGATGTTTCTTATTGAGCGCCGATAGCCGTTGACAATTGAAATAGGTAGGTGAGAGAGTGAAGGAGCGCAAAGCGCTATCTGGTTGCTTCTTCACAGATAGCCGATAGCGGTCAACAATTGAATAAGGTGGTTGTAAGAGGCAAGAAGCTTAAGCGATGCAGATGTGCTCTGTGGTGTAGAGCCCCGATAGCTTAGATAGCTATTGAAAATCTTGTAAGTGAAAGAGCTTAAAGCACTATTGGGGTGCCTCTTATGGAGTAGTGATAGCCGTCGATAATCTTGAGCTGGGGGATGTAAGAGGGAAGGAGATTAAGCGCTACCCGGGTACTTTATATGAAGCACTAATAGCCGAACTGAGCAGTTGTGAGAGTGAAGGAGCTCAAAGCGCTATTAGGGTGCTTCTTATGGAGTACCGATAACCGAAGACAAGTTTTAACTTGGTGGTTGTAAGCAGGAAGAAGCTGAATGGTGAAGGACGACTTCCTATGGAGGAAAAGATAGCCGAGGACAACCTGAATCCTGAGTCCTGACTCCGAGCAACATTTTTGGGCTTTCGTAAATTTACCTGCCTTACGTATACAGTTGTATAGGAAAGCAGAGTCACAACTCAAAGGCACTCAGTTCAAGGGAACTGGTGAAAAGGTCAAATGATTCATAATCCTGACATGATGCATACATAAATCTGTCGCTCACCAGATCATTATGCGAGCCTTTCAGGCCCTCCCGAACGCCCAATCTACATGAGATTGTCTCCATCTCTTGCTTTCATTGACTGATGAAAGCAGTCTTATGGTTCATCTCAAAATGCCACCCTGATGTAAATGCCAAAGATTAACGCCGCCCAAATGCACCCTCATTTAAACTCGAACATCTAGTATATACCTTGAGTCCGGTATTGGAAGGTATCGTATCTGTGGATGGCGTTAGAAATTGTGGATGAGAACAGGAAAAGGAGAGATGCTTACAGTCGTGTGTAATAGCTCCCCAACGACTTCCCGATCAACTCCGTTTCAACAAATGTCTCCGCCTCATCTGCGCTGAGCTGCAATTGGAATCTCTGTCTCATGCTGGTCACCGCTTGCTGAAGTCCATAGGAGAAGCATGGCATCTTTGATTCTCGTCCCATCATACTAACCAAATCGATCAAATTATCTGCTGAGCGACGTAGAGCTGCATCTTATTAGCTCGCACCCAAACGACAAGTATCATGGGCTACATACCTTGGAAAGCCTGCTTGCATAGCTTCTTATATGCCTCAAAACCAGGTGAGTTGACTCCACCCAGTACATCCACATACTCATACGTCAGCTTGAAAGGCGCTGCTTCGAATCCAACGGAGCCTGGAGAGTTCGAGAGCATGAATCCGAAGTCGATATGTATGATATGGCCCTCATTATCGATGAGTACATTGCCGTTGTGGCGATCCTTCAGCTGGAGCACATATGAAATGATGCTATAGGCTGCGAGAGAGCGAGTGAAAGCGTCTTGAGCAGCTTTGTAAGCATCCGTCTCTGGTGCACCGAATGCCTTGACGAAATGGTCCTTCAAGGTTGCAATTCTTTTCCGAGGATTCTGACCAGATTCAATGGTAGCTAATGTCAGACTTCGTTTGATCGAGTGTAGCGAAACACCATTGGTGATCGTCTCAATCAAGCCAGAGGATTCTCCAGTAACCAGAATCCGCATTCGCTTCACCCAGACTGGAGTTCCGGCATCCTTCCAGATCTGGTGGCATACCTGGATCAGCTGACAAGCAAAAGCTTCCTGTCTCAGATCCGCACCAGTCTTGACAATGACGCTGAGAACGTCCCAATTCTTCATCCAGCCATACGGTGATGATTTTCGGATGCGTTCTTTCTTCACATTCCACGCTTCTCCGAAGGTGGCAGCACTGGGGTCATCTCGGTCTCCTTTCCTCTGAATGCCACCTGTTTTCTGGTCGTTCTCCATCCGCGCAGCTCCAGCACCAGTGTTGAGCGTAGTCTCGGCGATCTCTTCTTCGATCTCTTCGGGGCCAATGTGTGAACCCGCTGCATTCGCTGCCATGATTGTATCAAAGGTGGGTGCACTGGTGCCATCATCGATATCAAAGCTCTGCTCTTCCAGACTCTGCATGCTTGCAATAATTCGAGCGCGAATGGCAGCCACTTCATGTCTTGGTCGCTTCCCACTGGTCGATTCAAGTTGTGCCAGCATTTGCGAAGCAGTTCTCATGTGAGTGGCTAGGGCAGAGAAGTCTGGCTGATCAGGAGCTCCAGATCTCCCATGGCTAGGGAGTGTCAATCGACGTCCTGGGCTGCTGGATCGAGAAGTCGATGCTCCCGAAGTTCTCGGTGTCGTAAGCCCGGACATCGTTGACAGAGTAGTAGCTCCACTTGATAGTCGTGGGGGGTGTCCAGGATGAGATGGAGGCATGTTTTCCTTGGTGTCAGGATCATCCATGGCTTTGATCAAGGGCGAGCTTCCCAGATCACCAGAGATAGGTTCGAATACACTATCCGGAACAGCTTCCGTAGCTTTTGTTCCATTTGTTGTTGGTTCATGTGCTGACTCCGAGAGGTCAAAGATTCGTCTTCGTCCAGATCCCTGCTCCGCCATAAGTTTGACCAGCAATTGCTCATTGTCGCTTGTGGATGGGTCGAATGAGAAATCGTCTCGAAGGACCTCTACCATAAGCAAATATGGCACCTTTTCCGCACTGTTCAGAACAGTTGCCTCAGCTGGGTTCAGACGGACAATCCGATGGTGACGGCTTTTGCTGGGTGCTCCATCTACCAATGTTGCTGGGCAGATTACGGGGACATCCACTTCCGCAGGTAAATCTTGGGCAATAAGTGCTAGTTCAGCACGAAGAGCACTGAGGCGAGCAGGCTTGGGAACAATCACTAGTCGATTGGAGATATCTTCCAGAGCCGTGATAAATTGGGTCTCACAACGGAAGTAGTTCTGTCTCAAAAGCTTAACTTTTTGCGCCTCAGTAAGTGCCGATGGAGCGAGAGATTTGGCAAGATGGGAATGCCTCCTGTTAGGTTCAACAGGCCGCTTCGGAAGTCCGGCTGTGGCCGGGGTTGCAGGTCGTGTTACGGTCAACATCGGGGATCGGTCATTTGGCAGTGGTAGTGAAGATGAGCTGAGTCGGGGATCCGCGCCATTCAAATCGAGACGAGGAGGACGGGGCCGTGGTTCTATTGCCTGTCTTTTACTCGTTCCGGTAGGTTGTGGTCTTGTAAGAGAAGCGGCTCTTCCAGTTTTGGGCCGAGCATCGAGTGGGCTTGCTCCATTCGTAGGCGCGCTTGTCATCCGGCCCACCTCCTTCGCCCTTCTCGACTTGGTAGTTCCTGGCGTTGTGGTATTGCTCCTCACAATTTTCTGCTGCGTTTGGCTAGAGTCCGCAATAACATCATCTGCCGTGGTGTGCTTTGCCGGTTTCCTTGCCTGCGCAATGGCTAATGGTCCTGCCCATTTCGGCAGAAAAGGCACTGCCACACTCGCCAACACGAAGCTGGCCAGTACTGTGACCGGCAGAACGTTCTCGTTGATTTTCTCCTGTTCTGTCGGTTCTCCAAGACCAAACACTATATGCTGCACCTTATTGTAAACTCTCCTACACGTCTTGAAAGCATCAGAGTTCGGGTTCGCAGAGAGATCGTGGAGGTAGGTTTGGAAGAGCCAGAATGTCTATTTCCCCATGTCAGCAAATTTGTGTTTCGATTCGTCCGGTACTTGCGGAACTGACAAGTAACGCGGCGTTCACTGATTCCTCGCACAGATCTAGTATAAACTCCTCCAGAGCCATTGACTCGTTGTCGACGCTGATGATTAGATGGCATAGCTGCGGAAGAAAGAACTCGATTTCCTCGTACGTAAATTGGCGGAGCTTCGAGCACAGCACATAGTGAATCCCAACATGGTCCGCATACCGTCTGGAGGAGAGCAATTAGTTGGGGAAGCTGAATACGAGGCGGCGAGCCTTACGAAAGGTATGCTACGCTCAAGAAGGGATTCTGGTTGAAGACATCGCTCTCGATGAACCGCTTAAGCAGGTCCCAAGACATTGGTCCAGGTATTTCGGAAAGCCAGAGCGGTGTAGAGGTCGTGAGAATTGAGGCACAATGCCTCTGGTAATCTCGACATCAACAGGAGTCTGAAGTGTCGAGTATGTGGGCTGTACACGCCATGCGGTGAGAAGGTGAGAAAGTGAGAGCTTAGGAGAGGTTGATGATGCCAAGTAAGTTTCGAGGTCCGTACTCGAATTCGTGAAGGCGCACCGGTTGTTAGCCGGCCGCTAGCGTGAATCTAAGCCTATCGTTCGCCCCGTGGCCAAAAATTGACCGAGCTCGAGCCCCCTAAATGTTTCGCAGCGAACTTGAGATGCAGTACCGAATCCAGGGGTAGAGATCTGTTTTGCTGCCGATGATTCGCGTTTGATCTCAATCTGATACCGCAGAAACACCTCTACTTCAACCCAAAGGTACGTCGACTGCTTCATCCTATCTTAAGTCAGCAAGCCCTAGGATCACTTGACCTTGAATCCGGACTTCTCATTCAAATGGCGAATGATGACAGAGAAATCAACTTCTTATGCAGTAAGGACTCAATTTTAAGGCTTGATCCATATATGCTCTATACATCCAGCAAGGTACCATCTGAACTTTAACAAACCTCCTCCTCACGCCATCCAACGACGTCCCACCCTGACATTGAACATACCCAAAGCATATCATCCCTCATAAGCATTCTCATTAAACATCCCACCCACAATCTCCTTCTCCTTCGCACTCCCGCCCAGTCCCCGTCTGCCCATACTCGTCCTCAAAGTGCCCTTATTCGCCGCCAAAAGCGGGCTCACCCACTCATCTGCGACCTCACCGCCCACCATCTTCCCACCTTTCTTCAAGTAACTCGTAGCTCCCATCAAAGTCGGCTGGAAGTTGATGTAAACACCTTCCCACATTCCTTGATCAGCCTCGAATACTTCATGCATGAAGCCAATATAGTTGTGCTGTTTGAGCGTCTTGTCCCACCAGCGCCAGGCCTCGCGATGCGTGGCGCCGTGGGCAAAGCGATGCACGTCTTCGAGGTTGCGCCAGTAGGAGATGAAGAATAATTCATTGGCGCCGTTATCGTCTGTGCGAGAAACACCTGTTTGGCCGAGGACTACATCGTGGTCAGTCAGGAAGATGTAGAAATGAAGATGGCGCAACTTACAGCCGGTTTCTCCCTGGTTGTCACTTTCTAGCTCTGCGGTCATTTTTCGCAGATACCCTCCCACAGTGCCAAAGTCTGGTGCAAAGAGCCCAAGGGGATGGTTGCATTTTGCCCCGAGGATGAGGACGGCGATCTTCTCCTTCCCAGGACCTTGAAATATACCTCTCTTGTCGGGGAGCTGGGCTGTTGTCTTTCCTGGGAGAGCATTGGCGAGATATGGATTAGGAATAAAATTGTAGGTGATGAGAAAAGTGTAGGCGGTGCGGATGAGGAGGAGCGTGAGAGCTGGGGTTAGAGTGTACCGCTTTGGGATGGGAAGGGTGAAGAGGGCTGTTTGGAAAACGGCGCCGATGAGGAGTTGAGTGCTGAGCGATAAATTGGTATGCAGAGCCTGGGAGGCTGTTAGTCTCGTTCGCGGTGAAGGTTTCGCAGCAGCTCACATTCAAAAGACCCCGCAGTGAAGTCACCAGGGGCCCTCGACGCCTGGAAGGAGTTGATGAAAGAAGAGGCTTGAAATCCATTTCAGTGTCTTTCCTATCACGTAAAAGAGTATCCGAAAGATGGTGACGTGATTTTGCCAAAATGACTGTTGAAAGAAACACTTGGGGTTTTGACGAAGGCGGTATTTGGCTTGTTAGTGGAATGTAGATGGATTGACTGAAGTGGAATTGGGATGATAAAGAGATATTATATCAATGTACACTCGTACGAAAGTCTGTACTTTTCCTGCGATCGCGGCTCATTTGTCCCGAATTGCCTGCGCTTGCAGAAATACGCTGGTGAGGTGCTGTGCATGGCGCAGTTTGTTACCACGATTACGGCCGAAGAACAGAAATCGGACATTCTCAACCCTAAATTCCATCGCACCAAGCTCAATTGGACCATAACGTCAAAATAAACTCCGTGAAATGAATAAAAGCTTATCCGAGAGCAAGGTGCCATCTCGTCATGTTTCAAATGACGACGTGTTCTAGGCATCCGTTGAGAAAATTCCAGCATGGAGTGCGATTCTTTTGGTACGGAGGAACTTCCGCCGACTCTCTAATACCGGAAATCTTGACGGTGGCCAGGCGATGTGACGATGTCGAATCCATGAGGAACAAGAACAACGACGGGAGTCCAGACAAGAACCATCCCTCGGGAAGATACTCTGCATCCGAGAGTATCGAAGAGTCAATGTGGCGCAGGAAAGATCGAAGCCCTGGAGGTGAGATTTGTATTTCGGCCAAGATTATCTACGCTAGTCTAAGTCAGGACGGATTATCACGTGGTCAAGCCTCTCCTCGTCAAAAGTTAGCCCCCACCCTCATTTTCTATAAATGAACTATAACACAACTGAAAATTATTTGTAGATAAAAAGTACACACTGCGACACGCAACAAAACTTCAATGCCAAGCCCCGACTTGAGCCTGTCATGTGATGCTTATACTCAGATCCTTCGAGCATTCCCAAGCAGATGGGATCATATCTTGAGCCCATCAAGATTTCAGGACCTCGATTCTATACAGAACAGTAATGATCTTCATGTGCATCACGTCTCTGTGAGATTTAATGATGCTCACGCTGATCACCTGACCTCTTTTCAGGAGGCCTTTTGTTGTAGCGGGCGCCACATCATGATCTTGGCTCTTACCAAGTCTGTCCAAGTGTTGTGCTGAAACTAGCAGGTGGCGAAGCGACCCACAAAGGTGCAAGGAGATTTCAAATAATATTGTAGGTATCCACGCGTTCCTAACCACTGTATGACATCTATTTTCCTCGCTTGAGACCCCCTTTTGCTCGGTAGACATTACCGAAATTCGCGAGCCGAGAAATGTTTGATTTACCACAAGTATTCTTCTCGCTCAATGAGGAATACTCTCAACATTAGAGATCTTCCCCCGCAGGTTGGTTGGCATTTTCTTTCCATGGAACTGCAATATCGAATTTCGTAAGTATCGAATATGGGGTAAGAGTGATTCCGATCTTGGTGTCGCGTCGCGAAAGGTTGTTTTGTTTCTCACTTAACCTTCTTCTTCGAGCTTTTTTGTGCTAGGCCTATTAGCCAAAGCCTGGAGATGAGGTCAGGAAGTGGGAAATACACAGCGAAAGCCGTGTATCCCAACGATAATCCCATGTTTATGCAGTTCCCGAGCAGGAGAAGTGTTGTTCACAGTACAAAAGGCATGGTGGCATGCACACGACCCCTTGGTAAGGCACGTCACAATGCAACGTAAATTCCTGAGTACTTGCTCTTACCAACAGCAGAAGCGGGACTGAGGATATTGAAGATGGAAGGCAATGCGGCAGATGCCGCTGTTGCTATCGGTATGCGCCTCCCTTTGTTTAGCCTGTGGAGCCCATTCTTACCCTTTGAATACAGCCGCTGCAATGAACATGACCGAGCCTACCTCGACAGGAATATGAGGAGACATGTTCTGTCTATACTTCGATGCCAAAACGAAGAAGGTCCATGCCCTCAACGGCTCAGGATGAAGGCCCAAACATACGAAATTGGCACAATTCAGACGAGGACTCGGCTTGTCCAATTCTATCCGTGGTGGGAAAATCCTTCCTCCAGGTCCACTTGCTGCTATCGTCCCAGGGGCAGCTGCCGGATGGGTGGACACAGTTGAGAAGTTCGGAAGTGGAAGGTTGACGATGGAGCAAATTCTCATGCGGGCCAGAGCGCCATCCGAATATCTATGAAGAAAGAGGCCGTACCATACTATCATCCAAGTACTTGTCATGAGCGTGGATGAGGCGCAGCGGGGACTGCACTCGATCATTGGTATTATGGGTGGGATGTAAGTTTCATTATCTCAATGATACATTCAGGCTCGTCGACTGACGCGAATCACAGGATGCAACCTCAAGGCCATGTGCAATTGCTTCTCAACATGGAGGTGTTTGGCATGAACCCACAGCAGGCGTTAGATGCACCGAGGGTGTGCGTTGGTCCTGTGAGTAGTCTTTTAATTTTCATAATCACTCGTTCTGATCCTTATTAGAAAGCGCCTAGAGGAGAGGATCTGGATGTTCCGGTCCAGGAAGGGAATGATGAGGTGGTGGTTAAGACATTGAGGGAAATGGGTCATGATGTCAGGATTCCTGAGGGTTGGAAGCGGGTGCCTTTTGGCAGAGGACAGATTATGTTTAGCGGTGGGAGTGATGGACGAGGAGATGGTTGCGCAATGCCTGGATGAAGTACCCATAGATTATATCTACAATAGACAATAAATGCTCAATCTTCTGGACATAGGTCTGATGCCACTAGGGCTTTGGACCGATTAAGAGAGTATTCTGGGGCTCCTCTCTATTACAAGCTCAGGGTGTTAAAGTGCCGTGCATCTAAACCTCTCTTATTCCGAATTAGGCAATTGCGGGGCTAGGCGACTGTCAAAAATGACTTCGAAATCACCTTCCATTTTTGCCGGAAGTCACTTATGACATGGCATGAGGTTACAATACCGGCAGCTCTTAACGTTCATTTCTTCAATAAACTGGTACACTAAAGATTCCTTCTTTGGAGTTTCTTGCTGATGTAATCGCAGACTCCACGACGCTAGGTGGGAACTCCGCAGCGCTAAGCGGAACTCCACACGATAGTAACATACAGTCGGAATTTTTAATTTTTCCCTACCTTCTGCAGCGGAACTCCACCAGCTACATCTCATTTTAGAAAAAGGGGAGGGAGCCACTCGGTATGCTTAGAAATGAATTTAACATGAACAGCATTAAGATCATGAAGTCAAAGTACGCCGCTGGGAAAATCGTCTACTTAAGAGGCTACAGTTCCACCTATGGGTCAACCACCATCTCGTCTCAACTTTGTCGCGCTCTACTATCAGCATCTAAGAAGTCATCACATCATCTTCTACTATGGCGTTATCCTACCAGGTCCATATTGCCGATCCCTCGCACTCCAATCTGTCGCCAACCTTGCTTAGCAACCTCCTCGACAGACGAGGAGTTGCAGATTACGAAGAAGTAGGTGCTTCGGAGCTGATCAACTACAGGACAACGTCAGATTGGGCCGATGAGGTACTCCGACTCACAGATGGTAAAGGCGCTGATTTGGTTTGCGACGTGAGAGGGTCCGGGACACTAGAACAGTCTGTGAAGGCTTTGGGACAAGGAGGGACAGCTTGTCTGGTTGGATTCTTGACTAAACCAGAGCCAGTGGATGTTTTGATGGCCCTTATTACCCAGGCAAAGACACGTAGGTTCTTAATTCAGGAAAGCAAGGAGTTTCGCTGACTAGGGTATAATGAAGGGCATTGTGGTGTTTAGTAGACCTATGCTCTCGAGAGCAGTTTCCTTGGCAGAGGAGCATGATTTGCATCCTTATGTGGGGAAAATATATGACTGGAAAGATGCACCGCAAGCTTTTGAATAGCTAAGGAGGCAGAATACGGTGGGGAAAATTGTGATTAAAGTATAGGGTGAATAATAAAACTGAAGTCTAACGTTCATATACAGCTGGCGGCACTACTGTCCGCTGGGAGTGGCTTCGGAATCGCCACAAGAGACTCTGAGACAAGATGCAAGCCACGAACGCCTCAACAACAAAATGCGTGACTAACCAAATATGCAAAGAAAGCAGCTCAAGTTACTTGTCCTCAGAAAGTTTTAGCCTCTAAACAGTATTACAAGCTTCCTTCTTCCAAAAATCTCAAACACCTTGCCTCCATCTTACAACTTCGCCTTCCCAGCCTCAATTCTGTCCCAGCTTTCCGGGCCGAGTGGTTTGTAGGCCGTGCCATCTAGCCAGTAAAGTTTGTCCGTATTGCCATTCGCACCTGCGATCCACGGTTTCTTGATCAAGTCCATTTTGGATTTCTTGAAAGTGGCATTGGATTCGATCTCCTTCTGAATCCGCACCAACCTTGGCATCGCGTAGGCCGGGAGTCCAGTTTTTTTGAGATTGGTGTAAAGCGTGGACATGAAAGCGTCTGCTGCTGCTGTGGATGAATCGTCAAGCGTTATGGCTGCTGCTCCCGCTTGGCCATCGTAACTACTACTTGTTAGCATTTTCCTCCTTCATTTTCCATGTGACAGTTGGGATAAGGAGAGAAATAGTACCTAGCGAGTTTCACCCCGTACACAACAGCATCAACAACCCCGTCCAACTTTGCAACATGATCTCTCACTTCGCCCGCACTGACATTCTCCCCCTTCCACCGAAACGTATCGCCCATCCGATCATGAAATCTAATCCAGCCCTCCGGTTCCATCACAACAAGGTCTCC
Organism: Cairneyella variabilis; assembly: GCA_001625345.1. Classification (NCBI taxonomy): domain Eukaryota; kingdom Fungi; phylum Ascomycota; class Leotiomycetes; order Helotiales; genus Cairneyella; species Cairneyella variabilis. Next base: position 6,259 of record AYLM01000382.1, on the reverse strand, counting down.
CATCTTCTGCCAGCTGTCTCCTTTCTTGAACACGTCATACAAGAGTTTCTCCTCCGTCGCTTTCTCATTATGCAAATACTCCGTCAACAGGGCGCGGCTCTTCACCCTCCCAATCGCTTCACCTGGCTCTCCTATTTTCGCCTTGACACAAAACCCCGTCCTCGGATCCCTCAACGGCTCTCCTGTTTCCTCATCCACTTTCACAATCATCGTATCTGTCTCCATATACCTGCGTATCGGGCCCGCGAATCCGATTTTGCCTGCGCCCCAAGAACCCTTCCCCATATTATCGAACTTCGCCAGTCCCTCCGTACTCCGATAAAACTCCCTAATCTCAGGGACTCCAAACCTACTCTTAAATTTCTCCCATATCTCACCTCGTAGTCCATTCCCGGCTGCAACAATACAGGCATGGTCCTGATCATAAGGACTTGGAGGCGAGGTCACGAGGTACCGGCATAATTCCCCAACATAGAGAATGCGTGTGGCGCGCGAATCATGCACATCTTTCCAGAACCTTGAGGACGAGAATTTGCGTGCTAGGCATAAAGTACCGGATACCCCGATACTGTAGCAGACACCAGTGAAGAGCGCGGTGCCGTGGAACAGTGGGAGCGGTGAGTAAGTGCGCAGAGGGAAGTAGGTGGATGGAGACGCGAGATCTTGGGAAAGTGGGTTGGAGGTTACCATCATTTGGTGGTTGCGGATGGCGCAGGCTTTGGGTTTACCTGTGGTCCCTGATGTGAAAATCAAACAGGCCAAGTCTGTGACTGAGGCGGGCGTTGCTGGAGTCTGAATGCTTGGGATTGGGAGGGAGGAGGAGGTGAGCAGTGTAACTGAGGAGTCGGTGGGAGACGGGATCTGGGAGAAAGAGCCAAGGTTCAGAGTAAAGTGCTGGATAGGTAATGTGATGAAGGATGCTAAGTCGGGTGTGGAGATGATGGTTTGGGCGGTTGAGACGGTGAGGCAGTGTTTGAGCGTGTCGTCTGGTCCAAGTCAGTCTTTACTCCTACACCCCTTTCGGGAAGCTCAAACCTCGAAGATTAATATTAATCAACCCAGCCACAGCACTGAGTTTCGACAGAGCCAAAATCGTGATATACATCTCCAGCGAATTTGTCATGAACACGCCAACATTGTCATTTTTTTTGATCCCTTGCGCTGCCAGGAACGCAGCTAGACGATCCGCATCTAAACACACCTCAGATCAGTCCACGTTTCCTTCAAAATTCACAAAATTGGTTACAAAACATACCCCTCTTCAACTCCCCATAACTCCACGTCTTCCCCTCAAACCAAAGCGCCTCAACCTTCGGGTCAATCCTCTCCACCATCCGATAAATCGTCACCGTATCACCCAACTCCTGGATCCTCGCTCCAAGTCGTGCACCCCAAGCTCTGTCATGTCTGATGTTCTGAATATCAGTGCCGATAGACAATTTGGCGTTGAGGTAGGCGCCTGCTGCAAGTGTGGCAGCGGACACTATGGCCGCCGCACCTGGGGTTGAGATCGCTTCCATTTCAACCCTCTCAATCTGTAAACAAATGAATATAAATCTTCAATTCAATGTACCGAGGCACAGAGATAAATATTAATCACAAGGGATCTCAGCGAAGGTCATTTTATGAGTAATCGGTAATATGCCTCTCCAGCCTCGGCGGCAACGGTTATGCAGCAAAATATATGGGTTTCAGCGCATTGCCGTGCTGGCATTCCGGCCTGCATGGGGAGCCTTCTGGGGTTGTGGTTCGCTGGGGCTGAGAATGTGTGGAGTGAACCCCCTGAGGCCCCACATGCGCTTGCAGCGTGGGCCGGCCGCGTGGATGATACTTTATGCGAGGTGGGGGACCGACGTCTTTCTTTCCTTTCCTCGGTCTTTTGAAATATATTTTATTGTATTTCATTTTTGAGATCTTGAGTTCATTTACTGTTTGTATATTGCTGATTTTGCAAATATGACAACAACAAGCCAAAGACTTTCTTCCGTGCTCTCCCATTTGAATCCACTGTCTGGGGATTCAAGTGGGAAGCGGAATCTGCTGAAGAAGAATCCAGATGATATTGTACGCCTTCCACCGTCTAAACTAAGACCCTAATCTAAAGAGTACCAGGTCATCACATACGCAGCTCGCACACCATTAACCAAAGCCCGAAAGGGAGCTCTGAAAGATACTCACGTCGACGACCTGCTAATTGCTCTGCTCACTGTACGCACCCCACCTTCCTCCACTACTCCCATACTGACCTGAATCCCTCAGATCGTTCGCGAAAACTCCCACCTCGATCCCTCCCTTGTCGAAGATGTCTGCCTCGGCAACGTCCTCTCCCCCGGCCCCGCCTACATTGCGCGCTCCTCCGTCCTCGCAGCAGGGTACCCCATAACCACCGCCGCCTCCAACTGCAACCGTTTCTGTTCATCCGGCCTTTTGGCCATCCAACAAATCGCGAACCAAATCATCGCGGGCTCAATTGAAGTTGGGATTGCAGTTGGAGCCGAGAGTATGAGTACGTGCCCGGATAACCCGCCAGATTTTCTGAGTAAGAAGATTATGGAGCATCCAATTGCAACGCAGAACACGATGCCGATGGGGCAGACGAGTGAGGAGGTTGCGGGACAGTTTAGTGTGAGTAGGGAGAAGATGGATGCCTTTGCGGCGACGAGTTTTCAGAGGGCAGAAAAGGCGCAGAAGGAAGGCTGGGTGAAGGATGAGATTGTGCCGATCACGGTGTCGGTCAAGGATCCCAAGACAGGAGAAGTGAAGGAGATAGTTGCGGACAGAGATGATGGTGTACGGTACGGCACTACTGCCGAGTCACTGGGCAAGATTCGTTCTGCGTTCCCACAGTGGAAACCGAGTAACACCACGGGTGGGAATGCGTCTCAGATTACAGACGGCGCGGCGGCGGTGTTGCTCATGAAGAGGAGTAAGGCCGAGGCGTTAGGGCAGCCGATTCTTGGGAAGTTCTGTGGGAGTACGGTGGTTGGGTTAGAGCCTAGGATCATGGGGATTGGACCCAGTTACGCGATTCCGAAGGTGCTTGGGAAGACGGGGTTGAGCGTGGGTGATGTAGATGTTTTTGAGATTAATGAGGCATTTGCAAGTATGGGGGTCTATTGTGTGGAGAATTTGGGGTTGGATCCGGAGAAGGTTAATCCGAGGGGTGGTGCGATGTGAGTTTCCTTAGTCCTGATGATAGAAGTTGCTGACGCTTTCATAGTGCACTTGGACATCCCTTGGGCTGCACAGGTGCTCGTCAAGTCGTAACTGCTCTGTCTGAGCTGAGAAGACAGAATAAAAGGGTAGCAGTTACCTCGATGTGTGTTGGTACAGCAAGTTCGCTCCTTTCTTGTCCCATGTATATTGCTAATGAAGGATGTCAGGGCATGGGAATGGCTGGTGTATTTGTATCTGAGCATTAATCTAGTGCATTTATTGAGAATACTTATCTCATATATTTCCATCACATGATCTGCAGCGATGATCTACTTTTAGTTCATGTTCCAGCCAGTGCCAACCATTACTTAAATCTTTGCTGTTGTTTGTCTCCTTTTTTTTCCCCAAAAAAAACAACGACTGTTGAGGCGTTCGTGGCATATGTCTTGTCTTAAAGTCGCGTGAGTGCATCAAGCCTCCACAGCAGACTATGCCATCTGCTCACGCAATGATCAGTACACTCATATTTTCATGAGTAACTACAATTCTTTGATCTCAATTTTTAGACTCAACTCACTGCTTGTACTGCTTTACATGGATCTTCCACCGCAATTTACATCGAAAGTCTTTCAATGGCTCCTGTCTCAAGCGATACATCAAGCGAACCAACCGGCTCCCTTTTCAGCAGAACCGACTTCTACAACAACTTGTTCTCAGATCTTTCAGCACGTCTTTCTCTCTTCGGAGAGCAGGTCACGAAGCAATTTATGAGCCAGTCGCTGGGATGGACGGACCACATCCTCGTCTCCACTTTGCCCCTGGGCATTCTCACAATTGTAGTAAGCGCGATTCGCGTTGGTGGCGCGGAATGGTGGAAAGCACTGATTGGTCGGTGAGTATCTTTTCGAATTGTTTTGCGGTGCATGTTTTTTGTCCATGGGATTGATGCTGTTGTAGTGCCAGAGAGCCTCGAGCAGTCGTTGAGGTCGAGCCGCTCTCATCTACGTCCTCAGAAGTGTGCGAAATGTGGGGACGGAAAACGAATGCTTCGGCTACAAGGCAACTCAGCTACAGCTTTTGTGATCTACCATACTGGTCATCGGCCGAGGTTGATGACTTTCAAAGATGCAGCATTATCTCGCGACGGAACGTGGAAGACTAAATATTCAGGCAAACATTGCTTCTCCGAGAAGACCGAAAGTTTTCGATCCTCTCCAAATCTCCAACTCAATAATTCTTCAGCGACGTGCTCGAGGCAGAAATGGCTGCTGCAGTATTGGCTCTTGCGGTCCAAATTCTGTTCTCTATTACACGCATTTGTTAACCAACGTTTTGTATTGGCCATTGATAGGGAATAGTGCAGGAACCTACAGAGCACAATGCTTTATATCGGTAACGGCGTTGAATTTCCTAGGGCTTTTTGAATTGTGCTTACGTTGTCCAGGCGTAGGCCCCACACCAAGACTACCATCCCGACCCAGCAGACAAGATGAAGTACCTGCCTTTCTTCTTTCAGCCAAAATGTACTGTTGCAACGAATCTTATCAAGCAACAGCAAAAGCAACAGCAATTTTCGACTGAAAATTCCAGTCTTCGGTCACGGTGTCACGAATTTAGTTGCGAGAGAGAATTCCCCGCTTGGCTAAACTCGGAACAATTCTATCCATAACGGGTTTCATCATTCAGTTTATTGGCATAAGAGCAATTCATTGATCAGTATCAGTCTTCCAACTGACTGCAGCCTTGCTTGTCACAATCCTCAGAGTCCTTGAGCGACGGCACATATCAAATACGCCAGACGACGTGAAACTGCCAGATGATTTTTCGTCCTCCGGATCATTCTAGCTCGCACTACTCATCAACGGAGTGAATGCGTTGGTATTGCCATCAAGTTTGGAAACGATAGAATGTTTTCCAGGAATAGATTCTCGAGGATTTGACGTCATTGAATGGGAGTCACAGGAACGATGAAATTCTCCAGAACTGTGGTTTAGGGGTGTTCTCAAACGCTCGCCCTTGGCGCTTAAATTGGCTTCGTCGCAGAATGGCTATCCAAAAGCTGCTTCAGATACGGTGCAGAACATTCTAGATTTGAGGACTGAAATAGGGCAGCTCTTGAATGACCAGCATCTCGATCTTGTGCCTCAAGGGGAGCTATCCGGCACAATGTGTGCAACACTCCAAAAGGTTTTGGAAATCGCAACGGGTTCTCCTTCGCCTGGCGTACCTGGCCGTCTAGCATTAATAGAACCTCGCATTGCTACATTTACATGGGGCCGTTGTACGATGCTGTTTCCAGTTAATTTCCCGCATGTATATGGCCATAATCTCAGACCTGGAATTGGAACTCAAGCTTCTAGTTTCCACAGAGCTGGAGGCGTTGGTGACTCCAGTTGGGAGAGTCTGGAACCGGGCCAGCTTAGCGAGCTAAATCGGTTTTGCTCCCATTCTAGAGTTAACTCTGTATGGGAAGAAGCGGAAAACACATTACGCATTGTGGGTCATATTGATACTGCTCGAACGATGGATTTGGAAGATTGGTTAGACGAACCTCTTAGTGGCACTTTACGAAATTGCGGCATTTCAGGCAGTTGGTACAATCTGCGGCCAATTCGTGGTTTTGCTTTACTCAGATACATACAGTAAGGAATTTAGAGGACCATATGCTAGATTCGTGGCTTAACTGGTTGCAGAGAAATATTGTGTGGTCGTGATGCAGCACATGCAACATCGTCGAGCTCTACCGCCTCTGCCCCGAACAAGACGGCCTTGGACTTCTCCAACGTTCTGGCATGCGAGCAGGTAGACTATTTAACTTTCGAATTCTTTTCGACTTTTTTTCTCGAGCTATCAGAACAGTTCGCGTCAATCGGCGGGGAAACGACCATCAGAGAGACCGAAGACGGACTTCGTATATCCAATAACGTCGTTGATGAACTTGTGAATTCCCTTGCTCAGTCCGAAATGATGCAAGGTCTCGGGGAGGCTCCCGACTATCTTCAAAGACAAGCCCAACTCCTCATCATACCTACTCTTCCCGTGAGAGGACTTCTGAGGGATCTTGGTCCACGTGGAGGTACGGGCACGCTGGGTTCCGGATGTA